>APFE031658632.1:0-11245 GCA_000404065.3 Pinus taeda | reverse complement strand
TTCCTATATAAATTAAAATAACAGTAATCTTGTCCTTCGTATTGCATTTGTGATCTTTCCTGGAATCCCTTGATTAGTAGGGGGCGACTTTAATATGATAAGAACAATAGAAGAAAAGAGGGGTGGCATAAGAAGACCGGACCAAAACATGGAGGAGTTCAATGAGATGATTACAGAACAAAGGTTGATAGACATTCCAACAATTAATGGCATCCACACCTGGAATAACCGAAGGGGAGGAAGAAATAAAATAGCTTCTAGACTAGACCGATTCCTTATAGTAGAACAAATAATGAATCGGGATGTATTTGTTGAAGCTAAGATCATGCCGGCAATGGGCTCTGATCTTTGGCCGATCAGGTTGGAAATTGACATTAAGAAAAACTCCCACAAAAGACCCTTTAGGTTCGAGGCTTTCTGGCTCAGGAATACCCAGTTCTTATCTAAGATAGAGGAATGGTGGAATTAGAGCACTCAAAAAAGAAAAGGTAAGATGCATAGTTTTCAATTAAAACTCAAAGAAATCAAAGGGAAAATAAAAAAATGGAACAAGGAAGAGTTTGGAAATATAATGATGGAAAAACAAAAGCTAGAGAAAGAAATGGAAGAGATACAACAACAAATTATCACAGAAGGAAGAAACGAGGAAAGAAGTAAAGATTGAGCCAACTTGAGGAGCGGAGGAAACAGGAGGAAATCCTATGGAGACAAAAATCCAGGATAAATTGGTTACACGAAGGGGAAAGAAACACTAAGTTCTTTCACCAAGCCATGATTTAGCATAGGCAAAGAAACATGATTTTTTCTATCAACAACGAAGAAGGAGAAAGGATAATAGATCATGAAGGAATTGAGCAGACCTTGGTGGGATACCATAAGGACATATTAACAGAACCACAAGTAGACAGAGAAGTGGCTACAGACCTCATCGATAAAGAGATCCCTAGATTAATAATAGAGGAACAAAATATGGCATTAATGAGGGAAGCCACTCTAGAGGAAGTGGAGGAAATTGTGAAGAGTATGAAGAAAAACAAAGTGCCAGGACCGGATGGATACACAGTGGAGTTTTATCAAGCAGGATGGCATTTTCTTGGCCAAGAGATTTTGGAGGTAGTAGAGGAATCACGCATAAAACAAAAGGTATGGTCGGGTCTCAATTCTACTTTCCTTACTCTGATTCCTAAAAATGCTAATTCAAAAACTGCCCAAGGTTTTCGACCAATCGCCCTGTGCAATGTAATATATAAAATAATTGCCACTCTGATAGCTAAAATATTAAAACCCATCCTACCCAGCATAATATCACCAGAGCAAACCGGTTTTGTGGAGGGTAGGCAAATCCTTGATGGATTAGTAGTAACCCAGGAAAAGATTCATTCTCTAAAACAGAAAAATCAGAGAGGAATGATGATAAAGTTAGATCTGTCAAAAGCTTACGATCGCTTAAACTGGAAATACCTCAAGGCAATTCTTGCTACCTTCGGATTTAGTAAGAGATGGACAGATTGGGTTTACAACATGATATCAACACCTATTTTCTCTATCATGTTAAATGGGGCGCCATCTTCAACCTTCAATGCCACTAGAGGAATAAGACAAGGGGATCCTTTATCCCCCTTCTTATTTATATTGACTGCGGAGGGTCTGGGAAAGTACTTTAAAAAAGAACTAAGGGAAAAGAAAATTAAAGGATTAAGGTTATGGGGAAATAATCTGCCCATCACCCATCAGCAGTTTGTGGACGACATTATGCTCTTCTGTGAAGTCTCAATAAAGGAGGTAAGGGGGGTTAAAAGGATCTTGGACTTATTTATGGAAGCATCAGGTATGGAAATAAACAAAGAGAAATCATGCACCTTCATCTTCAACACTCCGAACATGATCAAAACTCATTTAATCAGGATGTTAGGATTCAGACAAGGTGAACTTCCTACAAATTACTTGGGGAACCAACTAGACATAAACCCCTCAAGACTGGCAAACTGGCAGCAAATCATAGAAAAGATCAAGAATAGACTTGCAAGTTGGTCTTTTAGGTTGCTAAACATAGCAGGTAGATTGGTATTATTGAAATCAGTCCTTCAAGCTATACCAATCTACCCCCTACCTATCATGGCTGTCCCCAAAGGGGTGTGCACTAAAATGAAGGAAATCTTTGGCAAATTCATATGGGGAGGACCAAATCAGCAGAGGAAATGGGCACTGGTTTCATGGAAAAACTTGACAAAAAGAAAAGAAGAAGGGGGATTAGGACTTAGAGACCCTGAGACTCTGAACAAGGCGTTAGGGGCGAAGCTGTGGTGGAGGTGGATGAGAGGAGGAAACGATTTGTGGAAGAAAATATGGACACAAAAATATAATATGCCTACAACTTCGGAAGGCATCCTTAGAGCAGAAGAAACCCCAAAAGGATCTACAATTTGGGAATTGGAAAGTCAGAATAGAAACATTGTAAACAACTATGCATTATGGGAAATAAGAGGAGGGGGAACAACTAGATTTTGGGAAGAGGAATGGCAACAAAGAAACAAAATGGCCAGTATACATGACCTTCAGAGTATACATCAAAAAGCAGTTAGGGAGGGGCGAGAACACGTAAGAGATTACTGGAAAGAAGGGGAGACAGATGGAATATGGAGAATGTGGAGAAAACCAGAAGAATGGGATGAAAATATAGATCAAGAGCAACAAGGAAAATATATAAAGGAACTAGAATCAAGGAAAATCAAAGCTAGACTGGTGCTAGATATTCTTAGATGGGAAAAATCTACAAGAGGGGCCTTTACATTTAAGGAAGCATACTATTTAACAACCCATCAGGAGAGGGAGGAAGAAGCAATAGAATGGGAAGAAATTTGGAATAGTAAGTGGTGGCCAAAGATAGCTATATTCGTCTGGCTAGTGGGAAAAGAAAGGATCCTGACGTGGGACAAGATTTAGAGAAGAGGATTTTTGGGACCCCCGAGATGTAGTCTCTGTAAGATGGGGATCAAAACCCAGGAACACATTTTGAACTCCTGCTCATTCGCTCAGCATCAATGGGGAGAGATCAGACGTCTCTTCAGAAAATCAAATAGAGATCCCAGTGATATCAAAAAGACTATATTTCAATGGGGTAAGGGACAATTTTCATGTAAGGTCGTAAGTAGAACCTGGAATTTAGCTATAGGATTTGTGATATGGCATCTTTGGAAGGAAAGAAATCGTAGGATCTTCCTGGATAAGATCAATACTCTGGAAAAGATATGGAAAGGAATTCAAAATGTAATCAGAGAGACCGTTCTAGCAGAGACCTGGGAGGAGGATGATTGGAAAGCGAACCCTGAAGAAGGAATAATCTTAATGAAACTAAATATGGATTATGGCATGGTGTACCCAAAAAAAGAAAGAAAGCAACAAGCCAAGATTCGAGTCCAGAATAGTTCAGGTATCCAAGATCGAATTTCATTAAATTGAATTTTGACGAGGCCTCTAAAGGAAACCCATGGCCTGCAGGATTTGGGGGAAGCTTTAGAGATAGTAAGAAACAAACAAGATGGATGTACGCAGAAGGGGGAGGTGAGATGACAAATAATGAAGCATAATTGTGGGTTGTTTATCAAGGACTAAGGATAGCAGTAAGAAATGGGTACATGAATCTGGAAATAGAGGGTGACTCACAGATAGTAGTGGAAATGCTACGAAAACTCAACAACGGGAAAAACTGGGAGCAAGTAGCTAGAAGCTGGAGGACGGCAGGGATTGTTCAGGACCTAGCTGAATTACTAAGGAGAATAGAATACAAAATCTTTAGTCACGTCAGGAGAAAAGGAAATAAGGTTGAAGACTATTTAGCTAATAAGGGATGTAAAGAACAGGGGGAAAAGACCGACAGTAGCTGGCCAATGATAAGGAACAAAACGGGATGGGAGGAATTCACTACCATAATCAATCAAGACCATAATGAAACCACAATACAATAAAAAAGACACCCAGAGACCCCGGATCGGGGTGAGAATGGCGACGATCAGGGCAATCAATACAAGTCAAGCCAGGGAGGATGACAAGGTAGAAGGGGGGAGGGCAATGATGAAGGTGGACAGGGAGATTAGTAGAAGGGACATAATTTCGAGGAGGGACGGCGAGGAAGAAACGAATAAAGAAGGTGATGGAGGTAATGCGGCCGAGACAGGACGAAGGTACGATGGCGTAGAAGAAGGACGAAGAGAGGTGGGTGATCATGAACGCGGCAGGTGGTAGGAGGCTCGAGGGAAGAGTAACGTAGAGAAGCGGCAGGGGAAACATAATAAAGGAGGAAGGCAAGACAAAGCCAGGAGAACGATAAATGAAATAGCAGTGAAAGTGTGAAGGGATAGGGTGGTGAAAGCTCCAGGCATTGTCACAGAAAGGCAGGGGGGGCAGAGAGAAACAACAGACAAAGTTGTAAGGAGAAATCAAATGGAAACAAGGAGGAGAATGAGAGACGAGGCAGAAGAGGTGATTAGAGCTCGAAGCAGCCCGGGGAAAAAAGGGAAGGAAATCGCGGATGGAGAAGACGAAGAACAGTATCAGACAGTTCAGGTTGATTCTGAGGACGACGTGGAGATTTCGATTCAGACCAGGACGGAATCAAGCAGCCAAGAAATAGGGCTAGGGAGGTCGAGGGCTTAGCAAAGGATAAACCTCAAGAAGAAAGGGAGCATGAAGAAAGGAGAAGCACGGGGCAAGAAGAGGAAGGAGAATTCGGGAGCACATCAGGCATGAAAGGTCGGGGACTTAGAGGAAACTACAGGCACAGAGGAAGAGCAGGCCGGGGACGAGGGTGACACAACAAAGGAAGAGGGCGACCAACAGGGAAACGGGAGAAGCGAGAACCATCACCAGCAAGAAAATACAGGAAAACTTTGGAGAAAAAGATTCAGTTCGCAGAGCAAGCCTATTGCGAAAAAACTAACAAGGACATCAGAAGAATAATATAGCATTTGGAGGAAGAAGCAGCCCAGGCCCAATCAGGATCAGAAATGGAAATTGGGAATACATGCTACCTGATCCAGGAAATACAAGAGGACGCATGACACTGTACAAACAGGCCATGCATGTATACTGGGTGATGAAAAGGCTGTTGGCAAAGGCTATGGAAAAAACATCCAGATCACCATGATGATGCAGGACAAAAAAACTGGATGAGATTCAGCAGCAAATAGAGAAGATTAACATGGATATAAAGAAAGAAGATGGACAGAAAGAAACCACGCGGGGCAACATCTGAGGATATGGGTATGCTCTCTGCAGTTTTTGTAAAGGTTAAAGGATAGTTACAGCGTCTAGTTTAAGTATATAATGCAAACTAGGAATAGTAATAATCTTTATGAATGTTTAGTCTACATAGCATGGACAAGAAGAATTAGGATTTTTGGTTTTTGGATGGCTGTAAAAAACTTAAGGTGGCCAACAGACCCGGTTTCCCTTCAGGGCGGGTTGAGGCCACCATGGAAATGTAATGGTTTCAATTTGAAGTAATATAAAAGAATGGTCCCTCCTTACCTTACAAAAAAAAAAAATAACAATAATTTATAAGTTATGATATTTTAAAACTTCACGTTTAAATTAACATAAATCGAAATATTTATCAGCTTGAGTGGGCCTAACAGTTAAGATCATGTGTTTCCTCCTAAGAGGTCACAGGTTCAAAACCAGAGGGGGTAGAGTATGTATGCCTTCGTAGACTTAGCAGTCAAATTGCTGCGCAAAGGTGGGTCCCTTGTCCCACAAACAAGGGGGTCTCATACACCAATTTGGTGTTTGGCTTGGTTGTGACCTTAAAAATGGATATTATTATTATTATTATATTTTATATATAATTTATGTTATATATATCACATTAAAATTATTATTTTATTAAATTGTCAAAAAGACATGTTTATAAAAAAATTAAAAATAAAATAAATTTATTATATATATATATATAGAAATATTAAATTTATATGTAATATATTATAAAGAACGGGTATAAGTTCATTTTAATTTCATATCTATTTAATGTGTAAATATTTTCTCAAGTTTCACATTAAAAAGGAAGTTTGCATCTTAAGAGTTTTGATCCCTCTCAATACTTGATAGATCCAGAGTTAAGATGGATCTATGCTAGTCCTTAGCACGTTTACATCAACAGATGGTCGTGAATGTAAATAAATATCACTACATTGTGTAAATTTATGGAGTTAACCATTATCAATTTGAAGATTTAATGTATCCATACTCGAGAGATTTGATCCCTCTCGATGCTTGATAGATCCAGAGTTAAGATGGATCTACGCTAGTCCTTAGCATGTTTACATCAGCGGATGGCCATGAATGTAAATATAGATCATTGTGTTGTGTAAATTTGTGGAGTTAAACATTATCAATTTGAAGTTTGAGTGGATCCATACTCAAGAGATTTGATCCCTCTCAAAGTTTGATATATCCAGATTTAAGATGGATCTACTTTGGTTCTATCAAAATGTGGAGCCCAAAAACCACCAATAGTTAATTATCTCTATGACCTCAATTTTACCTGAACTTTAAACAATGGGAAAAACTATCATAACTAAGTTTTCAAACCAACAAAGGATACAACCATCACTAGCTGTTATATGCAAATGCAGGTTGAGTCATCATTGTTATTCAAGGAAAACCATGCCACCTGTAATTACCCATTGGTGGTTCATAAGGGGGTAGACTTTCACTCCTACCAGATGCCTCTGGGTCTTGAGTCGTTAACCTGTTTCCTTACATCCAAGGAAGACAAGCTCTTAGAAAAAAATCAATTTTAGGGCATACTCCAGGCCCGCTCAATTTTACCTGAACTATCGTAACACTTTTTTTAATTTTTTAATTTTAATAAGCTTAGAATCTTATACATCATATGAATAAATTATGAATAAGCTTATCAACTTATATAACATATGAATACAAATTTACAATTTTGAAAGATGGATAAATGTAAATAATATGAATCTATTCAATTACAAGTTGTTTACTTTGTGTTCAATCTTAATCTCTCTTCTTATGCATTTCTCATAGTCACACCCATTATTTTTTCCATCTTTTCATATTGTTGATATGAAAAGGGAGGTTGAAATCGTAGACCATTCAGATTTTTAACTCAAGATATCACAATAAACGTCATAATTTGTCTCTCTTTCTTCCCAATATTGATTGTATCTTTGTCCAAAGTCAATCATTGTGACTTATGGATTGTTAAGCCCCAAGAAAGTTTCAAAAGAAGTTATTTTCTTTTACCTTTTTCAATACGTGTAATAGGAATTGTTTGAGGTGATAATTCACCACATGGTACTAATATTTAATTATAAAATCTTATTAAAACATATATAAGTAGTATTGGGGTGAAACTCCAAGATTATACACAATTGTTTCTACAATTCCAAGAGTGTCGTTTACGAGTCTTGCATTAGTCCATATGTTTGATGTAATCATCACTCGAGTTCCAACTGCAATAAGTAACTCAAGTTTCATTTCTTCCTCATCTATATCCATGTAGTTGTTTTTTCCTTTTGCAACAACACTTACTACAATGGGACAACTTAGTTATCTTAAACAAAGCTTATTATGATTGTGTACATCTTCATTTGTCACAAACAAATGTATTTCCTTATCAAAGGACTCCGTTGTGAAAGGATCCAAGGATGTATTTGTATGAGTCATAAGTAATTTCTAGTCTTCCATAGTCGATATTGCATTCCTTACATTCATCAACAAATGACAAAATTATATTTGTTGATTGCTTTGTCCAACTTGTTGAAACACAATATCAAGTGTCATAACCATTGTGAATGAGTTCCATAATTCTCTTGCAACATCATCACATGCATATATATGTTTATCCCTAACAGGTGGAAATTGTCCCAATTCACCAACTAATATAATTGACCTCCCACTAAAAGGAATCTTATCATTTTCTAGGAAATCCCGTGGAAGTCTTGAATTGATATCTTTTAATATATTTCTTCCAATGAAACCCATTTCATCTATTAGAATATATTTCACACGCCTCATCTCTTCTTGTAATATAATTAAACATGATTTTTGTAGAGGTGTTATGTCTTTGATTAGTAGCTAAAGTGCAGAATGAATTGTCATTGAAGATATGTTGAAAGTTGCAACCCATGTAGGAGCTAAAATAAGTAATGGGTTCTTCTCAGGAAATGACTCGATTTCGAGTACATTTTTAATAGTTCCAATTAGATAAGACTTTCATGTATATGTAGTTCCTTGGATTATCATGCGTAATGGATAAAGCCCTGATCTGTAATGGTCAAGGATAATATAAAATGCTTCTCTCTGTTGAACCCTAAGAATTTCAAAGGAATAAGAATTTCCATGTTGGTCAATACGAATGGAATTCAACTTTCTATTTCCAAATATGAAATTAGTAACACGATTGGAAGTGGCTACATCAAAAAAAAATTTGTTCTGATTATTCTCACGATCACAATCTCTATGTCCCAACATCTCATACTCATATTAATTTATATATTTATTCTTATATAATGCATAAATGATCCCCCACTCATTCTCCTTAGAATCTGCAAGTGTATTTTGAACTTCTTCTTGTTCATCAAATTCAACTTGACCAATTGGAGGCACTAGATTATGACCAACATGTTATGGTTGGCATCATAGATTTTCCCAATTATGCACCATATCATAAAATGTTTGACAAATATCTCTCCCAAAATCATGAAAGGACTTGTATAATACCAACTCAGACCAACAAAATTCAACAAACTTGTCATTTGTTCGATTGGGAATTGATCTAAATCGAGGGAAAACATGTACAATAGCTACATTCTTCCGTGGTAACTATTGTATGGTTGGCATTGTCTGGATGGCCAATGGCCTAGTGAAAATATCTACAAGTTTGTTGGCACTAATGTCAACTGTCATGTTGGGGAGATGTGTTGGGCAGTTGGTACTACCTAATTGTTGGTAGGAGTGTTGGCATTGATGTCAACCAGACTAGCATGGATACTTGTCTCAACAGATGTTGGCAGTGATGGCCTAGGAGGAATCCCATGGTTGTTGCAATGTTTTGTAGAGAATCATCACAGTAGCAGGCTTATTGGAAAATACATAAAATTATGACTACTATGTTGGTCAGGATGGAATCCCATGGTAGTTGCAGGCTTCATGTAGAGAATCATCATAGTAGCAGGCTTACTGGAGAAGCCATATAATGATGACTATGGTGGTTGAGAGTTCACGATTCCAAGCACAAGAAAAAGAGTCAAGGAGAAAAGAGTGACAGAGATTTTCCAGCCATCCTAAAGGTAAAAGGTTGACTCATAGCCTACATCAAACCTTCTCCATTAGGAAGTTCTCTGAAAGAGCTTTCCAACAGTGTGGAAGTCTGAAAATGGCCTTGTTGGTACCATTCCATGACCCCTTTTTCCCTCCCAAAACATGACATTTTCCTACCTCTTTTCATCATTTATCTCTCAGATCCCTTGGAAATTGATTAGTTAATAGTCTTATAGTTATTAAATTGCATTGAAATTGATTTAAGGGTTTTATGTTAATGAATTTGGAATTTTTGGCAAAATGACTACAGGAAGTTCCAACATCCTGTAATCGGTTTATTGTTTGACATGTGGCATGACAGCCAGGCTAGAGCGAAGGGTAGGGATGAAAAGCGGAATGTCCAAGCATGGACGAACACCTATCCCGCAGCGGAATCAACCCTCCTACATGCGCGGTCAACGAAGGTCAACTATGGCATGTTGGCAACAAAGGCAGCAACAGCACGCAGTCCAAATCGATTTAAGTTTTGTTTCCTTTTTTTTAAATCAGTTAGGATAGAAACATTTTCAAAAATCGTGATGTGGAAAAAGCGGCAACAGCCGCTCATGAATGTACATTCGTTTTCAAGGGATGTAAAACTATATGTAAATATAGTTCTGAACCGATTGTATTATGATTATGATTATCATTGTTTCAAAAACAAAGTTTCGATTTTAATATCAAAGACTTGCATTACAGTCACGATTTCGCTGTGTTGATTTGGTAATCATTGGATCACAGTTCAGTATACCTGGAACGCAGACGGGCCCTCCATAATGTGGTATACTTACTATTGTTTTATTTCATTTACAGTTAGGATATTAATGCGCAATGATTCAAATCGATTTATATTTATGATATGCTTAAATGTTTATGAATGCGCTTGAATAGATCATCACTGGGATCGTGAATCATATCCTGTAAGGGATTCGATCCCTTGTTATCTTGTAGAGCAGTTTCATGAACTCTATGCTTACGATTTCATCTTGCATGACTGTTAATGAATGTTAATGAATGTTGAGTATTCGTTGAACAGAGGTTTTATGTATGATGTCTCTGTAAGGGGACTAAAATCTTGATTGCAGTGATACACAACGTTTTAGTTTGCTAAATGAATTGAATCTTGGCTTATAGTGATACATAGCGTGTTCTAGTTTGATAATGAATTGCATGACAACATTGTAACTAGGTAGATTAGACTTAGATAACGATCCTTTATGTCTATATACTTTAGGCGCACGCCTCTAAGTCTACGCACCCTGGTCGATAATAAATATAGCCTAGTCTAGCACCCTAGATAGGACACTACATTTTGGCGCCGTTGCCGGGGAGGCGTACTTAAAGGATTTAAAAGAAAAAAAAAATCAATATACAAAAATAAACAAAAACACAGTTAAAATCATGTTCATTTATGCCTAGGTTTAGAGACAGTCAGGGTAGATTCATAAAAACCCCATGCCATTCAAAAACTAACCCATCATCGTCAGGAGCAAACTCTTTAAAGAATTCAACACCAGCTAAGGAGAACATCATACAAGCATTAGAGGATAAACAAAAATCAAGACAGAGACTTACTCTCATTGAAAGGCAAACTTTATTAACACATAAATCGCAGAAGAAGGACTTTCCTAGATCTTCCACACAAGGAGAAAGTAGCACAGTGACCGAACAATCTTTCTTTAATCGCCTCTTTGAAACAAGTGACTCTGACACAGAGAAACCTATTAAAATGGCTGAGGAAGGAGATGGATCAGTACCACATCAAGGACATAGAGACGAAGAATAGTCAACTTTTCCTTTTCCTATACATGAACCACAAGAAGATGATGAGATCAAAATGAAAAACATACCCCCATCAGTGCTACCTAACTTCTATGGTATGGCTTCAGAAGATCTGGACTCATTCTTGTTCGAGTTTGAC
>APFE031658630.1:1360-20911 GCA_000404065.3 Pinus taeda | reverse complement strand
TAGAGTAGATTTCATTTTGTAAATTTTGCTTTGATTTCATTATGTCATTTTGATTGCTTTCAAGTTTGATAGATTAATTTTCATTCATGCAATTTTAATTCATGCAAGTGTGTTCAATCGGTTGATTGTAGATTAGTAATGCACATAGCTTTTTAATGACTAATGACATGATGGAATTATCTTGTCCTTTTGCTGATTTATTTTCTTAGTTCTAATTCCAGCACTGTTTATTTATTTCGATTTTGTTTTCTTCATTTACTTTTGTACAAGATAGATATTAGACTACTCATGTTATTTTCAGTTACCTCCTATAGCCAGAGCGAGTTGAATGGTGAGGGATTGAAGTATTAATGCATAGTTTGATATTAGTTTATTTTCTGCAAGTTAGTGATTAGATTACTCATGTCATTTTCAGTTACCTCCTGTAGCCAGAGTGAGTTGAATGGTGAGGGATTGAAGTATAAATGCGTAGTTTGATATTAATTTATTTTTCTGCAAGTTAGTGATTAGATTACTCATGTCATTTTCAGTTACCTCCTATAGCCAGAGCAAGTTGAATGGTGAGGCATTGAAGTATGAATGCGTAGTTTCATCTTAGTTTCATTTTATGCAATTTAGATATCAGATTACTCAATTTGTTTATGATTAGCTCCTATAGCCAGAGTGAGTCAAATGATGAGGGGTCAGAATATGAGTTGGTGTAATATGATTTAGTTTACTTTGCTTATAGTTTTTGAATTACTTTAAGTTTAGTTTTCTTTTTATACAGCAGCAAGGATACTGGGTTTCATAGTCACTAGCTCACTGTTTGGTTTAATTAGAATTTAGGTATAGTTTTATTTTCTCTTAGTAATTGATTTCATCATTGCAAGTTTTAAAACCTTTTTGAAACTTTGATCAGTATTTCATCTTTTGTTTGATTGAAGTAGCTACATATTTACACTTTTGTTTAAGTACTAATTCCATTAATAACATGCTTTAAGATCTTTTGAAGTGCTAAGTTTTGGAAGTTACCATTAGGGAAATAGACTTTGTCTTGAAATCTACATCCATACTTGACCTTTAAAAGTATTCTTAAGACCTTAGAATAGGATTTCCATTTGCAATAGATACTTTAGGAAACCAACAAAAACAAAACCCCAAAACAAAATAAAATCTATAAAACAACGAAGTAAGAAAAATGTTAACTAAGTACATATGGTGCACCACACTTCATCAGTTTACGATACCCGGATTGATAATTTATATAGAGCAATTTAAGACGTCAAATTGACTAGACATTTTGGCACTGTTGCCAGGGAAGTGTAATTATGAAACCTTATTTCTTACATCTAAAAAAAAAAAAAAATCTTGAGTATGCTCTCCTCCTGTACTTCGTGTGATCTGAAGGATCAGAAAAAGGATTGTTAAGTAAAAAAAATAAATTATAATTCTTGAGTATGCTCTCCTTCTGCACTTTGTGTGATCTGGAGGATCAGAAAAAGAATTGTTATTCCTAAAAGAAAAAAAGAGGAGACAAAATAAACTTCATCATTTCAATTTATTAAAAAATAAAAAATGAAACCCAACTGCTTTGATAGGTTCAAATTGTCCAAAATTGACTGGTTATGGTGTAGTGGTCCTCAAAACACTGTATCCTGTTTTAATAAGGTTTTGCAGCTTAGCTGCGGAAAGTGCCCTGATTCTGCAGCTAGTTGAGAATTCCGCAGCTGTTTCAAGGATTAACAGGTTACAAGTATCCAATAAAAAAATCGACCACATGGGCATCTCCAGAATGGTCCCGACATGGACCCTATCCTAGCCACCCAGCTCAGATCGATGAAAAACTAGCCTAAGACCTCAGTCAAAGTCCTATTTTTAGCGTGTTTTTCTTGAAGTCTTTGCTGTCTAAAATTGAAAATCATTGATCCTTATTATAAAAATTTACAATTTAAAAAAAGAAATAATGTATGGCTATCTTAAATCCTAGCTTTCACTGTGGCTTCAACAAGAAAATCTGCCTCCCTATTCAAGCTTTGGCCTGAAATAAACCTGCAACATAAAAAAAAAAAATGCACTGTATATGCAAAAAAACCAAGGGTTCGAATGTTAAACGATTAGGTAACAATAAGAAGGTGAATGAAAATTTTTAGAATCCATGTTAACTCCATCAAGGGGCCTCGACATTTCTTTTTAGAGGCTGAAATTTATTTCAGGTGGATTGAGCTCCTTGTTTGAGGACCAAATCGTGCATTTTTGGAGGTTGATTCTTGTAGGAGGCATTCATCATTTAGTGGTAGAATTCTGGAGTTGATTTCACCTTTGGATAGCTACATTATCAGTCAGAAACAGAGGGTTGAATTCTTGAAAGTAGCTTCTTGTGATCCATTAAATTATTGAGGGCCGAGTAGTCATTTTTCTCCATGGGCGAGAGCATGTAAGCTGATTACATTCGCTGACAGAAGGACATTTTTAAATATTGACTAAACATGAGGATAATAGATCAATGATCGTTGAACATCACATGCTTTGAAATGAGATAGAGAAGCAGCAGTGCTTATCATCCATCTTCTCCTCAATATGCAACAAGATGTCTGTACTGTTCTTTTATCTCTGTGCATTCATTTTTTTTAGACTGTCAGCATAATTAATTTGTGGACTGTTCACTCCCGCTCTGTGAAGGTGGACCACCATTAGTGACAAGCACAACTAAGGCAATTACACAGCAAATAAAACCAAAAAGCCGAATGCAACAATTCATAAAAATACAGAACAACTAATTCAGAAAAACGTAAACAGCTGAAAAATGTCAAATTTCAAACGCGCGATTTGGCCAAATAGAGATGAATTGGAAGAAAATAAAACATGGGTTTTTTCCCAGCTAGGTCATTAATCTAACCCAGAAACCGTTTTAGGAGATTCGTGGCGGTCTGGGAGAACTCCTCGGTTCTTTGGAGCCCATTTTTGCAGGCCGCAGGGAAAAAAACGAGATTTGAATCAATTAATTGATAGTTGATTTAATTGCTTTCGATTTGGAATAATGGCATGCTGATGATTAACCGTTTGTTGATTTTTTCCACCACATCTTCTTCCCTTATGCCACCCGTTTGAAATTCATTAACGCTTATTAACAACAATTCCGATTTAAGACGACTCTCCATTATGTGACTTATCCTAATTGAACACGACTCTCCGTCATTAAAACTCGTGAAATTGTTGCCACCCATCTGCGCTTGTTCCACTACTTCAGGTTTAACAATAAGAGGATCAAACGCGGCACTAGAATTATATGAAAAGGATTATAGCTTGTCGATGTTTATTCCTTTGGCATATGTTTATTCCTTGGTTATTCGGGGGATTCCTTACAGTGAGTGCGGTAGCATTGTTTAAATTTATAAAAAGGTGAGTTATGCTCTAAGGCCTGTGGCAGTGGAAAAGGTTACCAATCAAGAAATAAGGAAAGTTATTGAAAATATATGACAGTTGCATCAACAAGGCCTTCTGCTGCAGCACGTCTGAATGACCCATTTCTCAGAGATGTAGAGTCGAGTAGGCAATGCACATGCACATTAAACTTCCCAATTATTTTGAATATTGACTTAGGTGTTTCTATTACAGCATGCATAGGAATTGTTGGTGACAAATACTAATAATTAAAAAAAAATGAGTAGCACAAGAGTTGGTACTCTTATCTATTTCCATCTTTAAAACTGTTTTGCTTCATATTTCAAAGTTTTTATTTTTCAGGCAAACAGTAAAAAAATAAAATAAAAAAATGATAGGGCTCATTGGAAGAGATAAATCAATTGAACTTTCTTTAGCTAGATAAAAGGGGCAGTCAGGGATATGTGTCTGATGGTTGACTGTTTCAGCCACTTTCCGCAGTGGATTCAACTTTTCGCAGCTGGTTCAACTTTCTGTAGCTGTTTTGTTAAACTCTAGGTTGTAGGTGTCATCGAGCAAAACAAGCCACATGGGTAGCTGGGGGAAATGTTAGTACATTGATGGTGTCCTATTCACTTGATCCAATTCGATGAAAAAGGCCTAGGTCAAAAGGAAGTCAAATTGAGTGTTATCACTAAGTCGCCACACTGAGTCGCCACACTAAGCCGTTGCATGTCAAGAAAAAAAATAATAATTTTGAATCAATGAAATGAATAAGTTATTTGCTTACTTTTTTGAAGGTATTGATTAATTTTGGACTAATGATGAAAGATGAATGACTAACTTTGTATTCAATATTCTTAGCTACAGAAACCGTGCACATTCCGCAGCTAAAGTCCAATTCTGCAACCAGGAAAATATCATTGTTTAAATCAACCTATCTTTTTCATACAAAATCAGATTTTGATGATTTAAGTACCGTTGGAAAGATCTCAAAAATATCTACACAACGAGAAATCCATCATTAGAGTTTGAAATGGAAAATAATGAAACAAATCGCTGAAAAGAAGCAACATTCATCTTAGGCACCAATTCCAAAGCAAGTCTAAATTCTTTTGATTTTTCTTTTAAGAACTTGTTCCATTAATACGAATTCTTAGTTTTGTGTCTAAATATCATAACTAGAGAGATTGATCACCTCTCTCCTTTGATAAGCTTACATTCCATTGCAGAAGAAGTAATAGTTTTTTTCTTTTTGCAGGTTCCAAGAGGAAGGACAAATGACTACAAGAGAATGGTGTCTCTTTAAGAGACCAATTTGTTTCATAAGACGATGATCAACAACAAAGAGGAAATATGTTAATGCAAAATTAGATCCAAACACTTGAAAAACTTTTAGATATTATTGTCTCCACCACATCCATCCATCACATCCATACCTCATAATAAACCATTCACCTGATTTCACTTCATACTTTTCCATTTACATTCACATACGCTTTCCATCTCTTTTTTGTCTATTCATAACCCATAAATAAAAGAAAGAGGCACATTCACATGCCTATTGCCTATTGCCATTTCTGCTCTGTTGAATTGGTAAATCCCCTCTGCGGACAGAGGCGATCCCACTAGCCCAACACGGGTCTAGCAACAATCACACACGCTACACGCAGGTTCCTAATTGCATAATTTAAAGATCGAACAGAATGATCTACCTGGAATCCAATGCTATTTGTTGTAAAATAAACGCTGCTCCCGTCCTTTAGCTTTGGCTGGTCACTATCCTTACGCTCCACGTACAGACACCTGCACAAACAAAGAACAATCCAACGCAAGCGTAAAATCCAGTACATGCAATTATATATCGGTCACACAAGATATAACTCAAATATCATCAGAAGACACGTGAGTGGAGCCATAATGATAGTCATTCATTATTTAATAAAAGAAGAGAAGGATTACAACCAAAGAGGCCTGACGTTGAAATCTCCTCCGACTGGGTCAGCAGCTAAACATGCCTTGCAAAGTGACCTCCTCTCTCAATATTTTGGCGGCATAACTCCTCTATAGCTCTCAATTCTCACTATCAATCCAACATAATCTTAGCTCACCTTAGCTCTCACCAAAACTTCTTGGTTCAATGCAGGGTGACAGTCATTTATAGATGGAGGAGGAGGAAGTATGCATTGTATCCGGACACCTACTGAAGATTTGGCATTGTCCCAGAATAGCCTTTGAGCTGGGTTGTCATGGATGAAAAAGATGACACTCGACCACTTCCATGGGATTTTTCCCCAGAGAACTGCATGAGCAATGGAGGAAAAAACACTTCAGTGCACGCTGGCCAAAAATCATGACCAATTTTGGGTGGCGCGGGCTTTGTTCTGTGACAGAGCGTCCATGGGCGCGCCCTCTTTGGATGAACTGAGCCATTGGCGCGGGTTAGACACTGTGGACCCGCGCTAATGGAAAAAGGGCATTTTTTAGGGCTAATCTTCAAAAGGTGTCTTCAGGGATTTTGAAGTTCATACTTAGGAGAATCCAATGCAAGTGTTTTTAAGTTGTGTCACTGGTCACAGGTCCATAAATGTGTCCTCCAGTGTGCGAAAGTAGGGGTAACAAGGAAGGTGACCAACGGTGACAAATTACTGCGTAACACATTCATATAAGTTCACACAGCAAATAAATAGTAAACTTGCAAATTATACTCAATGATACATAAAGCAGGAAAATATACAAAGAAATATGGTAAAACTTCTCTTTATTATTTCTTCCCACGGTTACAGACTAGACCTGCCCTGCGTACTCAACTGTAGGGGTTCGCGGACTCAACTGTGGACTACTAGGCCTCTACACACTCAACTATAGAGCCTTCTCCTACTCTACGACCCAAGGACACCCTTTACACTCCGACTCAATCTCTTAGACTCATCATGTCTATCTTCTCTTTTCTTAGCTATTTTTTACACTTAGAGCCTTGCTCTATTTATACAAAAGCTGACGTTACATTCACAAAAACAAGGGCAGACAACCCTATGACTCTGTTATGACTTCGTGTTCCATTCCCACAAATCATGGAGTCTTTACAAAGGACATGGTCAAAACTTGGTCTTTAAGCCCCAAAACATGCCTTGGTGGGATTCCATCCCAACAGGCCCCCAATAAAAACATCATGACTCACCCTTGAGTCACTCTGTCGGTGCAGAGATCTTTGCATGGAGTCCCTCCAACTCTGCTCAAACCACTGCAAGGTCAGCACGCATTGAGTGACTGCCTCCTGAATCTCCTATACCCGTTGTTCTGAGACCGCAGTGTCGGAATTGCTTCCCTAGATGTGTTCCTGCGTCCCCTGCATTTGTGCGAGCTTGCCTTCAATTGTTGCTGTGATAGTGAAGGTTTCGTTGATCCAAGGCTAAATGCATGCCTTCAGGATTGCTTCTTTGTGCCTTGCTGTGTCCACCCGCTCTTTCAACGCTTTAGTCTATTGCATGCACACGAGCCTTTATGTGAGGGCCACTGTCTGCGTGGTTCTTTTGAAACTATCGTACTACTGCTAGGGCTCATGCACTTCTATCTCTAAGTGCTAGATGTTGGGGTCCTCCTGCAGATTAATGAGGACCTAAAATGACTCCTCCAACATTCTGGCGCAGTCCCTTACTGCACTGCCGATATATTCCAGCCCAGATGTAATAACGCTGGTGCATTGTTCTCTTACTTCCAGAGGGGTGGACAACTGTGCCTTCAACCATAGATCTGCTATCTGAAGGTTTAGCTCCAATTGAACCTTAGTCATTTCTTCTCATGCCTGGCACACCCCTGCTGTGAGCCTGTTGATGTGCGCCTCTACTGGTGTGTCTGTTGGGATGGCCAACTCAGGGACCGTTTGACAGGCTTCGTCCAGTACCTATACTAGCTGTCTGTTCTGTGACACCACTTCGTTGCGCTGCAAGCTCAACTACTCCATGTTGATCTTTTGCTCACTTAGTACTTGCAGTGCGCAACTCTCCCTAGCCCGCAGTTCTATAGTAATTCCATCCTTCAGAACATATAGTGTCTCCCACGGGAGTGCAACCATGTTGATCTCGATACCTTTTAGTGCGCTAATCGTAGGCCTGCAAACCTCATTCGTCGTCGCCAGTGCCCCTTCTGGTAGCACTACTGTGTTTTTTGTCTGTGAACGCAACATCTACTTGGTTGCAGCTATCCCTACTACGCAACTAGTCGAAAGGGTACCAGCTTGAGGAGTGTACACTTGCAACTCCTACAACTATGCTCTGAGGGCCCCCAACACAATCTGGTTCTCTTGCATGAAGTTTTGAAGGGCCTTGGAGGTGACATCACGCACCATCTTGCCGATGTCATGTAGATCACCCTCAGTAAGGGTGATCAGGTCAATAGACAACTTTGATGCCTTGACCTTCTTGTGCGGCCCCATCCGCTCGCTTGGGCGCTAGCGCTTCACTTGTGTTGATGCTGTTTGTGGGTCCACACTGCCCTCCTCTTCCTCTGTTTCCCTTTCTTTCTCCTACTCATGCGAAGGCGAATTATGACCCTCATGCGCCTTCTCAGCTGCCTCTTGTGTGGTTGCAGTTGCGGCTTTTTTCTGATCTACGACTGTCTGCACAGTGTCCTGTGCCTCCTGCTCTTTTGCTGCCTCTGCTTCTTGCCTTCTCTTCTCTGCCAACTACGCGATGTGCAATTTGGCTTCCTCTTTGCTCTTCTACGTAGCAGACTTCTCGACCACTGCGATGTCTAGGGTGTGCCACTCTGGCGGCCATGTCTCCAGTACATTGAAAATTACATCATCTGTGGCTATGAAGGGTTTCTCAATCCATTTCTTAGTCAGGTCCTTGCGCACTCTGATGTATAAGTTGTGGAGGTTCGCTTTAACTCTACAAAGCTTTACAGGCTGTTGTAGACAATGGGTGATAACCGTGGCTTGCGGTTAATCTACATTCTAAGTTTCATTTCCATGAACGCCCAAAATATCTTGTTGTCGCGGACCCGGTTTGTGTCCTTTGTGGCCCAGAGTGAAGCGTACTTCGTGTCCTCCTGTAGATCTCTGTCAATTATGGGGAATTGACTATCCTCTAGCAATTCCCCTGCCATGAGCACTATGGACAGCATAAGCCATGCATAGTGGAATGTTTTTTCTTGTTCCTAGGCCTCACAACAATTTTTAAGGAACTCCTTGCAAAGGAACTTGGACCAGTTAAACTGGACCCCCTCTGCGTAGTGCTCAGCAAGTGCCACCACCAACGCGGGTACCTCATCCACGCAACACTTTTGCATGAGCTTATTTGCTAGTATTTGGGTCACAACTTTGATGGCTCTATTGTTGATGTTGGATATTGCGTAGCCCTTTTCTTCTTCCCCATCTTCTATTTCTTCTTCATGAAGTTCATGATGGCCAAGTCATTGCTCTTCCCCTCCGATATGTCTGGGGGGTCCTCTCCTTTTCATGGAAGCTAGGTAATGCATTGAATCAAGTGTTCTGGGATGGGGATGGTCTCCTCCAACCACAAACACCCACCATGCACTAGGTAGAGCAGCTGCCTAATGACAAAAATTGTTATTGGGGCGTGGTGGAAGTGCGACACCCAGAGCGGGTTTAGTAATCCTACCTTTTCCACTCCACATAACCACTTTCATGGCTCCAATTTGGCAACCCCCACTGTGGTGTTCTTCTTGGGCTTCATGAGCTACACGGTCTCTAGGTGACGAAACTTCTTGTGGTCAGTGAGATCCCAATCTTCAAATTTCAAGCTAGGCACCTGTCCTAGGTGCATGCCCTAAAACATGATGTCGTCAGGGAGGAGTGGGTTTTGGAGCGAGCTCTTGCTCTCATCAAGGTCGTTAGGCACTTTCACCTTCCCCTTCCACGGGGGGATATACTCGAGCAACATGGTTGGAAGGTGCACAAGCTCAGTTTCTTCCTCCATGCTCTCGTCCTCATATTCTTGAATGATAAGGTCATCCAAGTCTTCCTCGTCCTCGTCAATTTCCAAATTAATGACTTTCCATTTCTCTTCTATCGTTAACTGAGTGCGTAGCGGGTTTTGCGGGGAGACACACACAAGAATCATCGATTGTTTGTCTTTCTTCAGCCTTGACATGCATGGTGATTTAGGGATTTCCACCACAATCCCCATGCCTTCAGGGGCATCCCCCATGGTCAAGGCCTGCGCGACCTCTTCGGCAGTCATCTCTGCAATTTCCATAACTTCCTCAGATGCTGCCATCGTGTATGTCCAGAAATCTATCACTCGTGGAATCAGGGGCTTAATCAATGCTCTGCATAGGTGAACTAGGGCTCTGCTCAAAATGAACGGGGTATACAATAACTCAATTTGCAAATGACCAAGTGTTGTTGGCTGGGTAGCCCTTTGTTATTTATAACACCTTTTGAATTTGAATTTGACCATTCCCCCCAAATCTGGTTCATTAGTGCTCCCTTGGCAGCATATTTTCCCAAATCTTGCCCATAAATCGTGTCTTAAATGCCTGCCGACTGCTCCATTTGGTCTCAAGTTGAGCATCACACCCTGAATAGTGACTCCAATTGTCACTTTCTGGCCAACCTGCGTGGCAGTGCAACCCCCCTTGCGCAATCGTGGACCTTATGACACTTTACTCCCACACGCAGCTCCCAAGCAGAGTAGTTTATAGTCCCGCGCCTCCTTTCAACTGCCTAGAGCACTAAGACTATACTGCCCATGGTTAGTCAGGTGGCTACGCCACCTGTATAGGGTTTCATCTAGTCATCCATTAGTTTTGCTGAAAGATACCCATCTTTCATTGTAACTGGATGCATTGCGCACTTGATCATCGTCATCGCGCCACCTTGGTTGATCCATTTAGTAATATGTGGTCCAATCCAAGGCATTAGGCTGAT
This sequence comes from Pinus taeda, assembly GCA_000404065.3. NCBI lineage: Eukaryota > Viridiplantae > Streptophyta > Pinopsida > Pinales > Pinaceae > Pinus > Pinus taeda. Next base: position 10,653 of record APFE031658630.1, on the reverse strand, counting down.
CAGTTCTCGACAATAGTGCCCATGTGATCGTGAACACCTTGCTTTGTCATCCTAGGTTCTTTATCGAGAAAATCCTTCTTGATTTCGTCCTCCAGCTTCTTGGCTTCCGCTTCCAGTAGTGCACTTTTCTCCCTTAATCACACCATATCGTTCATAAGTTCTTGGAGCCTAAGGTCACCCTGTCAGATTTCCTCGTCAGGTCCTAAGTACTCTGCTTCGTTTAGCTACATTACCCCTTCTTCCAAGGTTCCGTGAACCATCGTATCTGTCAGTGCTTCCATGTGCGGACTCGACATTTTATGTTCTATGGAGATTACAGTGTTCACGCCATACTCTAGCCTTGGAGGTGCTTGCGCCGTTAGTTTCTTTCACATAGTCCTATAATCCCACAGAAACGCTGGTACGCATAGGTCCCAGTAAGTCTGCTGTGGATTGTGGACCTTGTTCAGTGCTTCGCATACTTCGTTAAAGGCTTCTGCATGGATAATTGTCTACGCACTGGGTCTTTTCATACTCCGTGGTTCCAACCAGAGTGGTCATTTGCACCATCGCCTCACCCACACAGGCTTACTGACTGGGTATCCTAACGTGAAGAATGTGTGCATCCGTGCAAATTTCAAACCATATACCTGTATCCATCTAGACAGGTGGGCGTGTGGATCGTTTCATCCGACAATCTTGTCTGTTAATCACTTTTGAGGCTTCCCAAATTGTATGTGCATCGTTCTCCTGCATTAGCACCAGTCCCCAAATATTCTTTGCTACATACCCCACCACTTTGTGGGCATAGTGCGCAGTACGCATTTCAAAGCTTCGAAACATTGTTGTTCCGACACCTCTCTTTCAAATCTGTTCAAGAAGTCCTCTACCTCACTTAACCCGTCATACGTAGGCAGATACCTTATCTCTGTTGATACGTAGTGCAACGATCTCATCATCATGTTGCAGTTCAATGTGGTTACCTCGTGTAACTGGTTCTGCGATAGCTCTATCTCTTTGTCAAAATCCAATGTATAGGAGATTTTTCTCTCCCATGAGATTCATCCATTCGTGATTGGATTTACCCAGTCTTGCTCTCGTGCGGTGATCTTGTAGATGCAATATATGTCATCGTCGCTTTGATAGTTGCACACTGGCTCTATGTAGTGCGATCCTTTTGTAGGGTCCAAAGGTACAACTACGTAGAAATATTTTTTCTCAAAGATAATCTTGCGTTTCTTTAGATTTATCACCCCATTCATGTCAGTGGCCCAATCTATTCCTAATAGCGTGGGGTAGGGATTGCTGTCATCAACAATCTCTATCACTTCGAAGTCTGCTAGCACGCTTGCTCCTTCGATATCCACTGTGATTCCTTGCAATATTCCCATAGATAGGATATTTTTCTGGTTCTCCATTCGCAGTTGGATAGGAGACCTTTGCAGCATAGGCCTTCCCATGCGCTCCCATGTCTGCTTCGTCCGAACATCCACGTTCAACCCTAAGTCCAAAATCACTTGGTCCATCTCATATTTTCCAATCTGCGCAGTCAATGTCATCTCCCTTCCTGTTCGTGTCGTGTGCTTCCTGAGCTTCTGAACTACGTGAAATTCTCCTGGCACGGTCCCAGCACATCTATTTATGAGTTCCTGTAGTCCCTTTACAACCTTGTTGTCGCGTAGCAGCTTCATGCATGTTTCCAGGAACTTTGTGAGCATGGATGGGTCCATTTCTAGCTCTGGTCTTGAATTTGCTAAACTCCTAGGTTGGGATCCTATATTGCGGTCTCATGCAGACTCATCACAATCTCCAAGGCCTCGGCCTGAGTGGTTAGCCTCTCTTGTGACAACGTGTTCATTAGATGCAGCGTTAGCGATGCTACAAACCATACACAATGTTGTCCATCCGTCAATGTCATATTAGCTTCACGAATTGTACACTTCAGTCTCTGATCCAACTCCCAAGGGGTCTTGCCTGGAAGCATCGCGATCTCCTTAAACCCAATGATTGATTGTGTCTCTGATTTTGGCTTGCTAAATTCTTTGTTCAGCGCAGCTTGGATATCTGCGATCCTTGTATTCAGATTGTCATTGGAATGCTTAATGTACCAGGTCAGCGCGTGATCCTATAGAGAACTGACCTACGTTGCCTTTTTTATATTGTCATCCATGACTCCCTACACTTCCTATACACCATTTATCATGAACCAAAACTGGTCCGGGTCTTCACTTTCGACTCACACACTGGCAATTTTATCATGCTTTCCATATTGACTTGTGGTAGTGGTGGAGGTAGTAAGGGGGAAGATGGGGGTGAAGATGGCAAAACTAGTGGTGGTGTGGGTGGGGGTGGTATGCGTGGAATCCTTTGCCTTATCAAATTGATCACACTCCTTGGTGAGGCCTTTGCGAGCTCTTCTTCACCCCCTCGCAGAGGTGAAATCAAGGGGCTAGTTTCTAGTTCTGCGCTACCTTCATTTTTGTAAATTCTCCCACTTCACGTAGCCCCAAACGTCAATTTATTCACATCACCCACTTTTCACACAATAGCATTTTAATCCAAGTGTTCAAATACTTAACATACTTACTTCGCGGTCCTTTAAGGAAGTGTCGTTCTGCCTCGCTATAGCTGACTAAAGTATCTACCGCGAACTCAGTGATGAATCCTTCGATAATTCGATCGAGCCAGTGATCAACAACGAGCATGATCTTATCTTCTGATACTTCCAATATGTGCACCAATTCTAGAGTCCACACAATAGGATTGTCAAGTTTTCACCTTCCTTGGCTATATGCTAGCTTTGTGATCCACTCGTATAGCTTGGTAGGGACGGATGCGAAGAAAAGTTCATGGATCTCTGTGTACAGGTAGCAGTCTAACCACTCTTCTTTTGATTGTTGCGGATTCCTATTCTCCTGCACTGCGAACTCATGAATCTTCCTATCTAACCAATCTTCAATTCCTTTCTTTATTGGATTCCAGTGATATGACATTAGACATCTCTATGCAGATCCCGGTCCTAGCAATGGAACCATTTGTTGGCTTGTTGGGGTGTGACCCAGGTTTGGAGTTAATTAGCAAAGCAAATCCCTGTACTACTGGCCCTTTCGGTAACAGTGCGTGAAGCGTGGACTGAGGTCTCACTTGAAGTAGTATGGGGGGGTGATGGAACCAGGTTTTCGCACCCTTAAGATGTCTGAGAGGTTGAATTGGTCCAACTACTAGTCCCTGCATTCAGGTTACTTCGTGCACTTCCCTGGCCTTCGCGCCCTCATAGATTCGCCTTCGCGCAACCCTAACTAGGGGCTGTGGGGCTTCCACCCTACTGGAGTAGTGCTCTGTATTATTCCCCTAAATCACACCTGAGATCTTACCTATCTTCTTACATCAGTTAGTTATCTTTGCGTAAATATGAGCCTTGTGTTATATTTAATTATACAACACATTCATATAATTTCGCTCAACAAATAAACAATAAACTTGCAAATTATACCCAATAATACATAAAGCAGGAAAAGATACACAAAAATATGGTAAAAATTCTCTTTATTATTTCTTCCCACAGTTACAGACTCGACCTGCACACTCAACTGCGGACTACTAGGCCTCTGCGCACTCAGTTGCAGACCCTTCTCCTTCTCTATGACCCAAAGAAACCATTGACACTCTGACTCAATCTCTTAGACTCATCATGCCTATCTTCTCTTTTCTTAGCTATATTTTACACTTAGAGCCTCGCTCTATTTATACAATCCCATGGTTCACGGACCTTGGGTGGATCTTTCAAGCCGACATTACATTTACAAAAACAAGGGTAGACAACCCTATGACTCTGTTATGACTTCGTGCTCTGCACCCACAAATCGCAGAGTCTTTACAAAGGACTTGGTCAAAACTTGGGCTTTAAGCCCAAAAAGATGCCTTGGGGGGATTCCATGAACAAACTCGCCATTGGGAGCAGGACATTGAGATGTATGACATAAGGCAAGAAACACCCACGGAAAAAATAACCTCTTGGTACGCAGATGTATGCCAATACCTTGAGCATGACACCATACCCTATCACTTTTATATCAGACAGAAGAGGGCATTGCACTTGAAAGCCTTAGCATATTAGTCGGTGGATTGAGTGCTTTACAGAAAGCATAGCAATGGGTTTTTTCTTAGGTGCCTGGAGGCACATGAATCAGAGAAGGTACTTCAAGATCTGCATGACGGACCTGTCGGGGGTCACTTTTCTGGAATACCACTGCACACAAAGTTATCCGAGTTAGCTTTTACTGGCCCACGTTATTCAAGGATGCACATGCCTGTGCTCGCAAGTGCCCAGTCTGTCAGCAATGTGCCATTAGAACACAAAGATCAATAGCCCCACTGCACCCTGTTGCAGTGACTGAACCATTCCAACAGTGGGGCCTGGAAATTGTTTGGGAAATTTTCCCTCATTTATCAAAACAACACTGTTATATATTAACAAAAACTGACTACTTTACGTGGTGGACAGAAGCAGTTTCACTTAAATAAGTGAATGACAAGGAGGTCATCAACTTCCTCCAGAAGAATATCATCTCACACTTTGACATTCCGGTATCACTTGTTTTTGATAAGGAAACTTATTTTTTGTCTTTGAAACTCTATGACTTTTCATTACAGAGTGGTATTGTGATAAAGAATTCATTGAATTACTATCTGCAAGGAAACGGTCTAGAAAAGTTTACGCATAAAAACCTCATCCGTATAATCAAGAAGACCGTTTTCTCTAAGCAACATAACTGGCATACCGCCCTAACGAATGCACTATGGGCTGACTGTGTAACACCTAAGCCCTTTTTGAATACCTCACCATACTTCCTGGTTTACGTTAAAGAAACCATCCTCCTACCAAATATGTACTTGCCTGCACTTAAGCTTTCTCAAGAATCCCAAGGCAAGCCTTGCCAGCCAGTTTAGCTTAGGATGGACTCTCTCCATAAGATTCAGGAAGAAAGGATGGAAGCAAAAGAAAAATTCACACTCCAACAGAACCATTTCAAGAGGTGGTTTGATAAGAAGTTTGTAGGGAAAGCTAGCTTCGATGTGAGTGACTTAGTTTTGAAATGGGATAACCCCCATGAAGACAAAGGAAAAAATATGAAGTTCTAGTCCCCGTGGATTGGCATGTACACAGTCCATGAGAAACTTGGCCTACACACGTATCATTTGCGATCACTTGTCAGGAGGATTGAAAATATTCCTGTCAATGGCCAAGATCTCAAGCATTATTTTCAGTAGGTCGGGCCGCACTCATGCCATGTACATAGTCTCCTTGCTACTTGTTGTTTTCATATTGTTTTTTTGCTTATTATCTTTGTTTTTTTCTTTGCTTGATTCTACTTACTATTTTTTTCCATGTTCATTGTGTTTGTTTGATATATTACTATTTTTGTTTCCAGAAATAAGTGCTGCCAACTACTATGTTCTGGCTTTTGGATAGAGTATGTGGCTGAAAGTTGAGGAAACTCGTGACACTACAGCACTTGGCTAGCAATGTGTCCGCCTTCTAGCCATGTGTCTGCCTTCTCTATGCTTGGTTGTAACTTTCGGCTGATGAAATATTGACGACAAATACAAACCATTTGCAAGGGAAGTTTCGGTCCAACAGGAAACCTGTGTTCAGACTGGGAAGCCCCATGCCTATACTTAGCCTTCTGCTCTATGTGTTCAATCTCATCCAACTAGTAGAAACAAAGAAGGGGAAAATCTAAACGAGCAAACTTTTGTCAGAGGTCTTACATGCTTCTTTGAAGGAATGGCCTCTTCTAATCTCAATAAGCCAGGATCCCTCTTCCACCCCAAAAAATTAATAAGTGCCTATGCATAGTCCTCTTAAAAAATACAAAGGTGAAAAAAGAGAAAGACTTCCTACGCAGAGAGGTAAAGCATGAACTTCCACTGGGGTACTAGCCAGGCACGTTGGCAGTGGAGCAATGTGTGTGTTCTTGTTTGACTTCGTCGGGGTACTGTCTAGGCCTGCTGGTAGTAGAGAAACACCTGAGATGAAAACTTATACTCTGAAAATCTTCAACTCACGAGCTAAACTACCCTTCTTGGATTCGAAACACTGAGATCTAAGATGAAATTTTGATTGCGTTTGACTAAGTTGGCAAAGGGTGAACCATGTATGTCCATGGGGTAAGTGGGGAAATTTAAGTAGCCCGCATAATGATTCAATACTCCCTGAAAGACCAAGACCCTATGCTAGCAATGAACTGGAACAGAGAAGCTGGAGTTCTACCAGTGTGTTGCCAAGTGTTGTAGCAGTTACAACCACCCTCCAAAATTTTGGCCTGCACCAATTTTAGAGCCTCCCTTGAGAGTTTCACTTGATGACTGCACACACTCGGGTTCTCTCCATGAGCTCATATGAGTCTTTGCATCTACCTTGTTTGTTCATTACATTCAAGTTTTTGCGTGCTAGTGTCTAAGTCATGCTTGCGACCATGTTCTGGTTATGCTAAAAGTCTTCACTTCGTATGTGCTTGTTGTGTTCGTTGAAAGCATCTGTTGCACTCACACATGGAGTCACATTCATTTTCATGCAAGCATCATCTCGATAAATGAATGGTCAATCACAAGTGTCGCACATGTCACTTGCACCATTAGTCAGTCATGTTGAACATGTTTGTCTACATGGTGTGGGTCATTTCGTCGTCGAGTTGTGTGAGTGTGTGTTGTATGATCAGCTATGTATCTTTTGATTGTTCACACACTTAGTCATTTTGTTGAAGTTATGACAACTAGACTCCCCTTTGATAGTCGGACCATCAGCCCGCTACTGACTCAATTGACTGTCAACCAAAACAACGCAAAAGAACCAAGCTAGTCTTTTCAAGTTGTGCTTCCTGCAAGCAATTCATTTAGCTTTCATGCTGGCCACCCAGACCGTTGGACCCGACAGTCACCCCGAGACTAACTCCCCTCAAAAATTGTGCAGAGGCCACTGACCTCACTCGCTTAACTAACTAAGGAAATTCCGCAAATAGTGTGGATAGACACCAAGTGCCCGTCCCTGTCTCCTTCAGAAAATTGCGCAGTTTTTCCAATCAGTCATCAGGATAGTCAATCGTCTGCTCATCCAAGAAATTGTGCTATTTTCATGAGTAGGACTTCTACTATCCAATAGTCTACTCAGCTAAGAAATTGCAAAGAGATGATCAACATGCTGACTTCCCAACCTCAGTGAAATTTTCCCACCAGCAGCTCCTAGCAGCAGACTGCTAGTTCCCCCCAGGAATTGTGCAATTTCTTCTACCAGTGACTGAGCAGCCAACTGCCAGTTCTGTTGGCATTATGGCACAGGTTTGGAGCTATGGCACAGGTGTTATCCTTGATGGCAACCTTCTTTGGTATCAGATCTCAGTTCAGGCACTCAGAAAGTAGAAAAAGACATATACGCAGGTTAATCTAGACAAAGGCGCGTATACACGCGGGTTATACATTACAAAAGTGCGTATATGTTGGGGATCATTATTTTGGTCCATGGCAGTTAGATCTTGGAACTTGAACCTATGTTTTGGACCATGGCGTCTCGTCAGATGTGTTGATCCCTAGTTTTGGGTTCATGGTAATGAAATGTTATGGTTTTGGACCATGGTATTGGGGAAGGCCTAAGACTATAAAAGATGAAGGAGATCTTGTGACAAAGTATCATCTGAATTATTATTAAAGATCTGATAAAGTGCTAGAGCTGGTATATTGGGTGGTGATGCAGATCTGGATCTGAAGGAAGGAGGAACCTTAGCGCAAAAGGAAGGATAAGTTCTATTTATGAGTCATAATCTCAAAAGTCTGAATGACAGTATCTTTGTATGATTTTGATCTGCTTGATGTGGCGCGTGTTTGATCTATAAGTCTGATAATATGGGTTAATCAGTGATTGAATATATGGAAGAGCGTGTTGTCCCTTATAGATCTGTATGCAGGTTCAGTGAAGCGAAGGTGCAGATACACGCAGTTTAGGTGAAGTAAATGCACGTATACGCATGTTGTTCCATACGCAGATGCGTATGCATGCAAGTTACAGACTGTTGAAATTGCGTATATGCTTTAAGTTGTGATCCAGTTGTTTCTGCTTATTGTTGCTGTGTTCTAGGTTTTGTTGTGTGGTACTGTGTTTTGGGTATAGCTGGCAGAGAAGTATCTACTTGATTTCAGATCTAGTTGGTGAAAAGGATTTTGGTTGATGAAGAATTTCTTGATGATTATGGATCCAGTCTGAAAATTGATGAAACGTGGTCCCTGGAAGAAAGAGAAGGTTGTAGCCTTCTGTAAGCCAACACCTACATACTAGTATCTTGGCTAGTACAAGAGCTAAGAGGGTTGTAGCTCCCTTCCAGGAGAAGCTGGAAAACGAGAGAGAGTTGTAGCTCTCTGCAGGTTGCAGCCTGCATACTGGTAAAGGACTGCACTAGTACATTGTAAACAAAAGTTCATAATTTAAAGAAAGGATAGAGATGAAATTGCAAGCAGGTGGTTTTCACCCACATTAGGTTTCCACCTTTATATCTGGTGTTCTTATGTGGATTGTCTTTTTTGTCTGTTTTACTTGTCCCTGGTTACTGGTTATTTGATGCTGATCTCAGGATTAACAATCATCATCTTGAAAGTTTAATAATTAAAGGTTTGACCTGTATACGTGTTTTACTTCTGAATAGTTGCGTATATACGCCCGGAGGTTTAATTTACTTGAAGTAGGTATACAATTTGGTTTAAAAGGATTATTTGACTTGATAATACTGATTCACCCCCCCCTCTCAGTATTATTTTCAACAATTGGTATCAGAGCAGGTACTTCTGAAGAAGCTTGATCACTTGAAGGAAGATCTTTCATCATGAGAAACTACGAGAGGGAAGCATCAATAAGGCCACTGGTTTTCGATGGGACAAACTTCGTATATTGGAAGGTAAGAGTTACTGCCTATCTTCAATCTCTAGGTACTGAAGTATGGGATATCATAGATACAGGGTATACTTTTCCAGCATCAACTCCCATAGATCCAGCTGAGAAGAAGAAATATGAAATGAATGCAAAGGCGGTCAATACTCTATTAGGATGTCTATCAAAATCTGAATTTGTAAAAGTCATGCAGTATAAATCTGCTAAGGAAATATGGGACAAGATTGTTCTGAGCTATGAAGGAGATGAACAGGTAAAAATGGAAAAACTCCAAACTCTCATAATTCAGTATGAAAATCTTAGAATGTATAATGATGAAAGTGTGGCTAACTATTTTCTTCGTGTAGATGAGATTGTAAATTTTATGAAAAATTTGGGT
>APFE031658626.1:0-14518 GCA_000404065.3 Pinus taeda | reverse complement strand
TCCCAGTGTCAAAAATTAGTCATTATTTTTTAGCTGTTGGAGTCTCTGCTCAGATTATTTAACATGCTGGACTAGATCTGGTTCTTCAACTTGTCCTGACGATGAACCACAATGTTTGGTTCGAAACTCGTCGACAAAGGTCTTTCTATATGTGATTTACGCCGAAACTCTTCTTATAACCAAATGTAGGTTTTAACCTCGTACAGAAATTACCTGCATACGAATTCTAAAAATAGAAAATAAACAATGGCAAGAGAATAACACATAAAACAAATATACATAGAGATTTTCCCCTCGATCCCAAAACCGGGACGACTTGATTGATTTTTCATTATGTTCCTTTCAATGTTACAATACAAGTATATACATGCAGAAGCATCCATAAACCCTAATCCATTAACCCTGGATTAGAACATAACCGTAGTTCCCTTGATCGGATCTACAAAATACCATGGACCGAAAACCACCACACCCAAAACCATGTGTGAAATCCATGCAAAAAACCATATGTAGGTCAGCCCACCTAATATAGGGTCCAAAAAAAGTTCCCCGAGGTGCTGCCCCAGACCCCGTAGAGGGTGACTACCACCCCCCCTCTAACCCCCAAGTTACACTACTAGGGCTATTCATGGAAAGAATATAACACAACCCAACAAGTACTCTCATCTCAATTGGATAAAGTTGAGGAGATTTGTCCTTTGGCCATTTTATGTCTCTCATGTGGATATGCCTTGATGAAGGCAATGTTTGGGGTGCCTTCATAAGCTAGAGAAAACATCTAAAGTCCTCAAGATATGTTGGGGACAATATCAACACTATCAAAGTTAATTTTAAGCCTTCAAATAAGCTTGGAATCCCTTTCAAGCCTTAGAAGTATTCAGGGACAACCCCATTTTAAATATGAGATTAAATACTCTTTTTTTTTGAGCCATAAAGAACTTTTAGATTCAAGGTCTTTGTCCCTGAACCCTAGTCATATAGATGATAAGAGGAGTTGTGACTAGGAGCCTAGTAGGAAGGGGTTATCAGGCCCTTGACTATTGGATATCAACCTTTTGGCTAATGGGTGTATTGAGAGTGTATTGAAGCTTACTGAGCAAAAACCCCAAACATGGATAGAACCTAAACCCTATTAAATAATAAGCTATTGGGAGACATCATTTAATAGAGTGGGATTATGATACGAGAGGGCTAGGCACCACACTTCGTTAACTCTTTGTGGCCCAAACACTAACAAAAGTTGACAAGCCCGTTAGTCAATGGGAACTCTTCTTTCAATCAGAGTTTGTCATCAGGTGTTGGGAAATAGAGTACCAAGAGGTTGGGTCTACGTACCGAGATGATCCTCTCGCACTAATGGGACCTGAAACCCTGTATGTTTCTATAGAAGTGTTAGTTGTTACTTGATAGCAGATAGCGATAAATTGTGAAAGATTGAGTTTGGGAGAAAATGCAAGAATTACAAGAGTTTTCCCTAATATGGAAAAGCCTAATAGGGGACCTTGACATGGAAAAATATGACATGGTGCTGAAGTGACATGGAACTGACACAACACTGATGTGGTGTCAACATGGTGTTAATGTGGAGTTGATGTGACAATGATGTGGCATGAATGTGGCACTAACAATCACTAACATAGAGATGATGTGGTACCATCATGGTGTTAATGTGGAAATGAAGTGGCAGGGGGCGTGGATATCAAGATATCAATGTACCAGGATGTAAGGAGATCGACTACTAAGGGGTTCAAGCCTTCATCTAGGGTATGCCTCCTAGTACTAACAAAACTAGTTACATTTGTCAATTGACAAGAGTGTTAGGCTCTATCATATGATGACCAATGTCGATTTGGGAGAAAAATGGGTTAGAACCATTTATGCATTGAAAACGTTGTCGAATGGAAAAAAGGTTATGTACCCACTAGTGGTCTAGGATGGTGGAGGTAGAAAAATACAGGAGTGACACGTTTCCAGGGGCTGTCACATGTCATCCATGTAGCATGGTATAGATTCTAACATGGATTTGGAGGACAACATTCAAGTGGGCATAACGTTGCGCTCGAAGCTCAGATTTTGATGACATTTATATTGTTGGAAATATCTTGTCGAGCAGAAGATGATGGTGGAATCAAAATTATAATTTAAGATGAAGGAAGAGAGAGGAAATTTGATAACCCCATCTTCATAATTTACCATGAAGGTAGGGATTATACAAATCCCATAGAACTGATCAAGCATCAAGGGTTTGGATACCTTGAATGATAAGAGGGTTTGGATAGACATGTAAGAGGAAGTGTCAACTTCTTTGACCAAGCTTCCCTAGTAGGAAATTAGCAGTTACCATCACACATTTAAGGGTGTGTGAATTAACACCATTCTCCCACAACCCCAAGCTTGAAAGGATAAATAATGGGAAATTCCTCTACCCCTCATGATAGAACTAAAGTTAACACCCTATCACAGATTGTATTGTGACACTATCTTATAGGAGATTGATATTAAATATCTAATTTGAAGCAATCATGGCACTTGCAAAACTTGCACTTGCTCAATATTAAAGAAATTCATGATCCAGGTGGATCTCTAAAAAGTACCAGTGGCATGGTAAAAAGGCTCAAAAATAAAATTAGCAGAAACTCTTAAAACATCACATCAGATTGAGGTGCTTGTCATCCTGATTCTAACGATGTGAGCAACACTTGAATCAGAGCTCATATGAAGAAGTTAGAGCAAGTCAAAGTTAGGTTTGACTTTGACATGTGGCAGGAGATGATGACATGGCATAACTCTTCAATGAATGGGGAAGCACCAAGTGGCAGACTGCCATTGGCCCCACATTTCACAGATCACAAAAGGAAGAGGACTGTGGTTAAGGAAATCAGGCCCAGCACTATCAGGTTGCGATTTGCGATATCGCAATCACAGATCAGAGGTGGGTTGGCATTAAAGAATTGGCCTCAAAGAAAGCCAGAGTGTGCAATGCGATAAATCACAGATCACACATCACAAAAGGGAAGAGTTATAGAATCAAACCCGGTAGTCATGAGTGCAATTGTGATACAACAATCACATATCACACACGCCACGCTCACAAACCATAAAGATCCACTAGTTCCTTCTGATTACGATATCGCGATGTTCTATCGAATCCGATATATATTATGTATTGTGATTGATAATTTCCATCGGGTCCACCTTTTATCGCAGATCGCTCATCACGTAATGAAAATGCACGGGGTCTATCTGCCGATTTAAAAGCAACGATTCTCTATGATAAAGCCGACAGGTTAAGGATTAATGTGCGGTTGAGATTTTTCGTTATGTTTGACAGGATGTTCCCTACATACTATTTCAAGTCCCAGATTCTTGGTGTGGAAACTACCCGCTTGATATACATGTCATTTGTTGAAACTGTTGGGATTGAGGAGTTAGCTGATCAAGTATATATATTAGACTAATAGCACAAAAAAAGGGGGGACTGGCATAGGAATTCAGAAAATCATTATGTACAGTAGTAACCCGACCTAGGAGCAGGTCGGAACCTTGCCTTGAGCAATAGGGAGGTTCCAAGAGGGTGCAGAAGCCCCATTTCTCTGAATCAGATGTTCGGATAGGTGATTTTGCACGATGTTTCACTAGGATTTCAGCAGTATTGTCTATTTCTAAAGTTGGGCTCTCCATTCTTCGTCCATCTTCCAACTTGGAGGTATAAGGATTGTAAATGAATGTTGCTTGTACTTTTATCTCTTTTTATACCACTTAATGAATGAAGGCCTCCCCACTATTGAGCACGGCCCAGAGATGTAGTTCAAATTGGATGAACTTCGTAATCAAATATTTGTGTCATGGATTCATGATTATCTTGTTATTTCCATATTTTTTTTATGCTCTTTTAAGTTCCATGGTTAATAATCTCTATTTCATGTAATTCTAATGCATCTATAAGTAAAAGATATTGGATCAAGTTTGGTACTAGAGCAGGTCTTTGTTGATGAATTGCATGAGTATATGTTAACTTGGAACAAGCTGCGAAAAGGCGAAGGAAAGCTTGTGTCCTTTGATCCCGAAGTAGGATGTGCATAATGAAGAAGACACATGGCAAATGAAGAAGCTAGTTGGGAAGAGGAAAAAAATTTCCGTAAGGTATTCTACAATATGGCAGAGAAAGTGGACAATCTGTTTTCAGAGTATGAGAAGGCACTTATGCATGAGAAGAAACATGTTGATGAAAATAGATCAACAAATCATGAAAGTGGTGGAGAAGAGCCTCCTCCCTCTCCTTCTTCAAGTGATAGTTCTCATCACTCTAATCATGATTCCAAACATACATCTAAGAAACCATTCTTCAAGCTAGATGTAAAGTTTGAACTGCCCATGTACAATGGAGAGTGTAGTGCAAAAAAACTTAACAATTGGATAAGACAGATAGAGGTTTACTGCCGTATTCATAAGATCAAAGAAGACGAGAAAAAGGTCCAGTTAGCATCTCTTTGGCTGAGTGGCACCGCTCTCGTTTGATGGGAGAGAAAGTTGCAAAAGCGCAACAAAAAGATAGGTAAACTTCTTTCCTCTTGGTCCAATTTTATTTCTTCATTGAAAGACCAATTTTACCCTTTGGGTTATAAAAAAAAGGCACTAATCGAATGGAAATATCTAAGGCAAGGTAAATGCCAAAATGTGCAAAGCTTCATTGAATAATTTCGGAAACAAGCATTGAATTTGGGCATCTCATTAGATTCGCCTAAGATTGTAACTAAGTATGTTGGTGCGTTACATAGTTACATAAGACACTCACTATTATTATTCGGGCCTACTACGATTGATGTGTCCAGCGTAAAGACCATTCATATTGAAATCTGAGGCAAGAGTGACAGCAATGATCAAGCCAAGAAAACACCGTTCAAACCTCAGCATGGAAAATTCAAGAAGAAAGGCAGGGGGAAGGATAAGAAAACCGCTGCAACCAAGAAAGAGGACAGAGCAACGCCATCTTGCACACATTGCAAGAGAGAAGGTCATGACGAGGAACATTGTTGGAAGCTATATTAGGAGCTGAGAACAAAGAGATTTAGTAGAAAAGGGAAGGAGAAGACAGTGGCTACAATGTAGCAGGACCTTGGATCAAGTTCTGGCGATGAGACATTGATCACAACCGTGAGCACAAGAGGTACTCTTTCTGTTAGTAATAATTCTAATTCAATTGCAAGTACTAGTTATTTGAATGAACCTGTAAGTAATGAGAGAAAGAGAATTGAATTATTCCACATTAGGGTTATTATAAAACACACAAAGGTGGAAACTCTATTTGATTCAAGTTCCCAAGAAAATTTAATCTTAGAGTCCTTAGTGAAAAAGTTAGGTCTCGAAACTAAGTCTCATCCAAGTCCATACCTACTTGGTTGAGTAAGCGATAAAGAAAAATTACAAGTAACCAAGTAGTGTAGGGCCATATTTTTTATTGCTTCCAAATTAGTAGATCAGGTAGAGTTATATGTTGTGCCTTTGGATATCTGTGGAATTATCTTGGAAACCTTGTATCTATATGACATAAAGGAAGTTCTCTTTCAGGCACAAAAATAAATAACCACCTCACGAAGGACGGGGTAGAATATATAGTCAGAGCTCATCATACGAAAGTTAGTTCTAGCCTTGTAAGTGCAGGACATATTAAATGACTGGTTAATTCCAGTGAAGGGTGCCTACTCATGTTGGTGAGAGCAAAAGAGGCCGAGATGGCTGACACTTTCAAAGGTTGTGATCCTGATCATAAGAAATAATTGTTAGAAATTATTTATGACTATGATGGATTTTTTCAAGAACCGAGAGGATTTCCCCCAAAACGAGAAATCCAACATGAGATCCAGTTACAACATGATGCTCCTTTACCGAATATTGGCATGCACAAGATGGCTTCTATTGAGATGGAGGAGATAAAGAAACAAGTGCAGGAATTGCTAAGTCAAGGGGTCATCAAGCCGAGTTCTTCTTTGTGCTTCTCACTAATCTTATTGGTGCCAAAGAAAGACGGCACATGGAAAATTTTCGTAGACTACAGGGTGCTAAATAAAATTACAGTGAAGAATCAATACCCTCTCCCTTGCATTGATGAATTATTAGATCAGTGGAAAAATGTTGTCTATTTTACAAAACTGGATTTGCCACCAGGTTAGAGTTGCAGAATAAGACATTTGAAAGACTACTTTCAAATCCAAAAAGGGGTTGTTTGAATGGATGGTGATGCCATTCAGACTGTGTGATGCTCTGACCACATTTATGAGGGTAATGAATGATCTATTTAGGCATTTTCTTGATAATTTTGCGCTTATATATCTAGATGATATTCTTGTTTATAGTAGGACATGGGATGAAGATATATGTCATGTGAAGAAAGTGCTTGATGCTCTGAAAAATGAAAAATTGTATGTAAAACTATCAAAGTGTGAGTTTGGGAAGACCTCTCCAGAAATTGTGTAAGTTTAGCCAGGCACTAACCTTTAGGCTTGCATTGTGCTATTCTTGGAGGCAGTGTCTTGTTAACCCCAGAAACTACGCAATGCAGCTTGCTGGTTACATGTCACTACTGACTAAAATTATGCATTGCATAGTTTCAATCCTCAGCATGCCAGGCTGGACTTGGCATTGCACAGTCCCAGCAGTCAGTCAGCCTCCTGAAAGCCCAGACTGTGCCTTGTGCAATTTTGGCAATCCATCATTCTCTACAAGTTGGCATGGAGCAAACATGGAGAGAAGCTTTGTTGATCGCATGCAAGGGAATTCAGCAGCATTCATGTCATTGTGTGCATGCATGCGATCTAACCCATTTGGCACACTCACCGAGGCAAAGACAATAAGCAATTCCAACTGGAGCTGAACATGTAGTTGACGGTTGATGCACATGACCACCAGCACACAATGGAAGATCAGCACAGACATTATGCATCAGTGTGTTGTCGGTTTGGCCACACCCAAGAAGGCCATGTGCATGTTAGCAGACGAGTTGGATGGAGGATCCACACTAATGCACTGGGATGCAATGGAGGCAAGAGTTCATTTTAGCAAGATGTCACCATGGAGCGCATGCACACCATCACGGACAACCAAGATTGGCATTAGATCACCACCTTCACCATCACAAGCATGTCAAAGAGTTGGCCTCATCACAATGGACCAAGTGTTAGTGATGTCTTGCATGGCTTGCTCAAGCCATTTTGTCTCACATGGGCACATGTGCATTGTAATGTAGCGTCTTGTCAAATGGAAGTTCAAGTGTTGATAGTTGGATGTAATAGTCATAAAGTAGATGAAGAGTCATGAGGGTAGATGAACTGTCACAAAGGTGAATGTCAAGGGTCACCCCACCTTTTGCTATAAATAGAACCTCATAACTCATTGTAAAGGCTTTTGGTCAGCCAAGCATCCGATAGGACTATCTTAGAGAGAGCTTGGACAGTATTGTAATGAGCCTTGGCTTCTCCACTGCGCAGAGCAAGTATATCTCTTTGGAGGAGCAGGCGGTTGTGGCTGTAACGTTCCACTGTTAGAACTAGTTGTTGGACATGGATGTATTGTATGACTAGAACTTACACTTCTTAATATAACAATAGCCATCATGTTTCATGCATATGTTGTATTGTATTTCAGTTATCTGTTTACTCTAAATGATATATGTATATGTTTTCTTATGCATGCATGTATAGCTATTTCTGTATATGTATGTATGAATCTTTCTTAAACATGTTGTTGGTTTAACCATCACTTTCGATTGCTAGCTAACTTGCTTCCACATTGTGATGCATCTTTGCTCATGTGTTCCCTTCTTAACTTCATTCTATCATAGGTTTCCAACGGGGGCACTCATCTCAACCCCCGTGTGTTAGAACATCTCATACACCTTCCTTGGCTTGTCGCAGTTGTCACACCCTTGTTACCAATAGAGACATCTTACTTGCCGCTATGTGAAATCATGGTCAAGGTATTACTGTATGACACACTGCTAGGACTCCTACACCAAATGGTTTGAGGTCAAATTGGGACTTCTTACCATGGAGATCCCCTTACATGTTGGCAGGTCCAACACCATCAACATTTTGGCACTAGAAGGAGGGCCAGATGACAAGTTGAGTCCTCACATTTGTTTTGAATATCTACATATCTATCATGACTAACTACCGAGTTCCTCTTCCAGAGTGTATGTCTTATGGAAATGACTTCATTATCTCAGAAGAGCTCTTGGATAACTTGTCACATAAAACATATGATGGTGGAGGCCACGTAGCCTTGGTTAGGCATGCAGTCGATGTTGTAGGCTCATGTGAAAGACATGGAATCTTTGAAGAATACATGACCTGCGCATTGTTCATCTACACATTTCGAGGGCACCTAATGCACCGGTGTGCCACGCTGCCTGAAAAATCTATTCATTCTCTTGCTCATCTGGTCACAAAGATAGACCATGCTTTTAATCACTTTAACCATAAAGCACTCGATCAAGAAATTCTGAATTTAAAAAAAGCACCCGATGAATCCATTGATCAGTTTTACACACGCTTTTGTGACCTTGCATACCAATTTCCCGAATAAGAAATTGATTGCGAATTTCTTTATGGAAGATTTGAGTATCTTCTTCGCATATCTGAACCCCGCTCAACACACTTTGGTGATGGAGTTGCGCAATCATAGGTAGACACAGTTGTTGTCACAAGTGACTGTCCACCTTCACCTCATCAAACAACTCCACCACTGCAGAGTGATGTGGGAGATCATGCACACACATCTGTTGAACTATCACATCCTCCCACCCCACCTGCTCTTGATATCTGCCCAGATTTGGCTTGCATGCTTATTGGTTATCACGTGTATTCGTTCCCTCAACCTTTGTCCCCGCATTCTGTTGATCCTTCGGATTGAACTATCTTGTGTTCTTCCATTCAGGACTCCTCACCTGCTGTGAACGGGGATCAAGTTGTCGACAGAGTTGGTGTTATGCAGCCAAACTGCACCATCATTCATGATGAGTGTGTGTGGGAATTTGAAGAAGAACTCGCGGTGAAGGATGACTCCCTTCTAGTCGTGCCTCATCCGCTTTATCCTGACATCCCTTGTGATTCTGCCACTCCTGATTTCCCTGTGAAAACCTATTTCTGAATGTTTCTACTTCCTATCATTCACAGGACACGTCGAATGTCAATCTGTCATCACAGTGTAGAGAGGACACATATTCCTCTAAAAATCTGTCCAATCTAGTCATCTGTCATTTTTGAAAACACAGAGGGTGAACATCTTTGCTTCTCATCTACCCATCTCCCCGATTCATCAAATCATGAGGATGCCGAAAAACATCCTGAATTTTCTAATCTTGGTTTTAGTGATCTCTCTACTTATTCATTTGATCACAATGTTGATTCAATCGTTGTTAATATGTCTAAGACACTGGTCTACGATGATCTATCTATCAACGAAGTTGAAAACCCGCAGACTTTCAAGGCACTTCAGCCTGCGCTGATGGTTATGTCAGGCCCTCACTGTCCTAAGGTTTGTTTCACTTCCAATCAGGAAATTGTTGAAACACTCAAGGCTCCTCATCACTCTCTGATTTGCATTGAAGATCAACCAAACACCCAAATTTCGCTTCCTCTACTCGAACTACATGATCCCATCGCTCATGCACTGGAGGAATCTTAAACAGTAAGCACACATGCACAACACAAGTGGTCTACCTTTCTCATGTTTTCTTACATGTCACATTGAAGAGAATGCATACACTCAACATCTACATGTAGCGTAGCATAGCACCATGGTAGCTCCACAGAGTTCATCTCATGCGCTTGCACTCATCTTTGTTCTGTGGTCACTTATAAGCTTGGAGTGTGTCCGTCTTCATTGTTATATCTTTCATGCTTACTGGTTTGCACAACTGCGGTGTTCGCAAACCATGCCTTCACCAACATGGGTCAACTTATGCGTTGGTGGTTCCATTAGAAGTATCACTTCACGTGAGATGATCCATGCATTGTTAGCTTAGGAGTAGTAGTGTTTGCATTTGAGCTGTTTTCTTGCATGCATGTTTGCTTCTTTATTTGTGTGCTTGTTTTCTTTCTTTTTTGTTTGCTTACTCTCTTTGCTTTCACATTTGCTTCTTCTTCTTGCTTTGTTTCTTGGTTTGTTTTCTTGTTATTGTCCATAGGTTAGTTTAGCATGGACCATGTGCAACTCTTGAAACAAGATGGTTAAAGTACAATAGGACTTGTACAACTATCAACATTTGGTTATCTGTTGTCCGTTCTCTTATGTAAGAACTTGTCTTTAGTCCATGATACATCAATGGAAAATACGTACTGTTTGAAGTGAACCTTGGTGAAAACACAACGCTTGTGTGCTAACTAGTATCACCTACTCTAGTTGGTTTTTTTGGGTTAATCCTTATCAGCTCAGTCAAGTAGAATAAGGTGAGGGGGAAAACCTTAACAAGCACATCAGAGGTATACATAAACTACTTCTCTGAGGGAAAAACCTCTTCTTCTCTCAATAAGTTTGGATCCCTCTTCTGCCTCTGAAATGAATAAGTGCTATGCATAGTTATGAAGATGAAAAATTAAAAAATTGAAAAATTGAAAAGTGAAAAAAGTTTGAAAAAATGAAAAATGAATAAGGTGAAAGAAGAGAAAGGCTTCCTCCATATAGAGGTGATGCAAGTAACTCCGCTGGGGTAATGACTAGGCTCGCTGGTAGTAGGGCCATGCTTGTGTTCCTGCGTGACTCCGTCGGGGTACTATCCAAGCTTGCTGGCATTGGAGCAACACCATAGATGAAACTAAGACTTTGATGACTATACTACTTGTGCATCATATACTCCTCAACCCCAATCGAAACAACTGTGTTGGCTTGGATTGGAATATGTGTCGACCGACCAACGTCTTGGAATATGCTACATCTTGCAATCAAACAGTGTGGAAACCCAGACGAACTAATAACTAAACAATAATTTCGGAGGTGTTAGACTTGCTTTTCACAAGAAAGATCGATTTGGATAACTGGAGTTCTACCAGTGTGTGGCCAAGTGTTGTAGCAGCTACAACCTCCCTCCAAAATTTTTCCTTAGCTTCATTTTAGAGCCTCCCTAACAACCTTTCACAACAGCATGTCTTGTCTTGTCAAGTACACAAGCTTCAGTGATTTTCTTGCAAAATGATAGCCGGTCCATTAAAGCTTGTTGCATTCCCCTCACAAGTTGTTTCACCAGACTTGGTCCAGCTGCAGGCTAAGCAGCTCCCTCAAGAAACTTCACAATTCTAGAGGGAAACTAGCCTTCCCTCTAGAAATTGCGCAATTTAGTCTGGAAGCCCGTTGGGTTCCATAATTGCGCAAATCTACCTGTCACTATTCACTAAGAAAATTGCGCAATTCTTCCCAGCAAGGCTGCTCAGCCCAGAAATTGCACAATTCTGGGTAGCAGTTAGTTGCTCTGCATAGAAATTGTGCAATCCCTCTCGGCAGCCAACCCAGCTCCCTTCCAAAAATGTGCATTTTTCCCTCCCTGCTGAACAGACTGTTTCATGTGCAGTTGAGTTGAATGCTTCCCTCCGAGACCAAACAAAATTTATTTTCATGCATGGGCTGCTCCTCCCAAGGTAGCATGCAAAGGAATCCCTTGTTTCAGGGATCTAATTTTAGTAGTTGGAGGTTACATGCAAAGATCATTTCAGAAACCTCCCACCAAGTGTCGCTTTCCCTAGATTTGTAGCATACACGTCGCAATCTCAATTTTATCAAAATTTATCAACCAGATGTTGCAGAGCTCATTCCTCACATTGATTTTGCAACTCTGACATCCCACATTGCATCCAAGATTCGTCAGCAAATTCAACTCAATTTTTTTTGGGTAAGCCCGCTTTTCATGTCTCACGTTGCATTTCTAGCGCTTTTTGTGTTTCGCTTCGTATGAATGTTTTCTACTTGATTTCAATGAGTGCTTGCTATCGTTTTGATACATACTAATTTATACTAGCACCGTTTTAGTTTTTGTTAACATCTCATTGTTTTCGCATGCATGAAACTATTTTTGCATGGATGGTCGTCATTGCGGTGACTCGCTTCACACACATGCATGCCTTCCCGTTTCTTGAATATTGCACTTTCCGTTTGCATGAATGATCATTCACTCTTGTTTGCACTCGTCTCATCATGCATTCACACTTCTTATGTTTTTAGTCACCCATCAGCCAGACTGGGCTGCCTTGGCCTGGACCGTGCCTTGCCCGACTAGCACTGTGCGTTTCTGAAAGTGAAGACTTTGCCTTCCCTCTAGAAATTGTGCAAGTCTAGCCAAGCACTGACCTCCAGGCTTGCATTGCACAATTATTGGAGGCAATGTCCTGTTGGCCCCAAAAACTGTGCAATGCAGTTTGCTAGTTGCATGTCACTGCTGATAGAAATTGCACATTGCGTAGTTCCAGTAGTCAGTCAGCCTCCTGACAGCCTAGACTATGCCTTGTGCGGCTTTGGCAGTCAATCTCCTGACCTCCCAACGAAAATTGCGCAACCTTCATGATCAATCACACAGATATGTTGCAAGTCAAGTTCGTTTTGGTTTTCGCCTGACAAATTTCTTTCCATGAGTGTTGCCGTGTCTCCAGGTATCGCAGGTGTTCATCTGTCTCTCAGTAGCACATATACAATGGTTTCCAGGAGAGCAGAGTTGAAGACACTGTTTAGTGCACACTTGGGGATGCAGTTGATCAAGTGTCTATGAACTTGCCTACTCACGAAGACATCAAGTTGTTTGTAGACAAGAACATCAAGATATGAAAGAAGCAACATCATAGTAAGTAGCACCATGAATAGCAGCTGAAGGCAGCACACTGAATGCAATGTATAAAAACCACATTCAGATGTAAGGACGACAATCAGACTATATACATTTTTTTTTCTTTTTCTTTTTTTACAACAAATACAACCAGAAAAGAAATGCATTAAATTTTAAATTTATTCAACACTGTCTAATACATTCCTAACACTCATTTCAGGAAACATATCAAAACATTTACATACTTTTAACTAAGATCAAATAGTGATGAAATACATATGTATCGTTCACCAGAAGACGAGACTCTGCTTTCTCTGTTGTTACTGGTATTCCCTTGTTGTTGGTCACCTCTGCGAGTGAATGATGGCGTACTTGATCTAAATTCAAAGACCCACCGGTTAACCTCCCAGCCTACTCCTTGGGTACTCTTCTTCCCCGCAGACCCCCGAGCTGCAATGGGGTTGTACAATGGAGGAAAGCACTAGCTGGTAGAGGAGAGCACACCTTGGCTCAAGTGTCCCCTCTCTAAAAATCTTCTACCTCACCAAACTCACTATAGCTTCATAATCACTGCTCTGACATCATATCATCCATCCAAACATAGGGTTCAAAAGTCCCCTTCTCTCATGGCTTGCCCCTTCTTTTATAGGAGTTCTCATAGGTGACACTTGGCAGGTCATGCATAATTAGTTATTTTTTTATAATTCAATAGCTTGATTATTCACCCACCCAAGTGTCACTCTCTCATCAAGGGTCTATCAAAATTATTTACTTAAATTTTAATTTAAAACTAATATTTTCCTCACCTCAACAAGATTCCTATTCCTTCTCCTAGTTGCCTCTTTATCCCCCTTTTTATTCCTTAATTTGGGTTCATTACTAAAGTTAATTAATGAGTCAAGATTTGATCCCCTATCTACCCCCCTAATTTAACTCAAGTTATATCTTAGATGGGTATTCTTATGTTGGTTGTTGCCACATGGAGGTTCTCTACATTTCTCTAAATTTAATTTATTATTCTTATTTTAATTCACCTTCCTCTTCTCTTAATTAGGCTTAATTAGTTTAAGATTAATCTTTATCCTTACAATTATGTCCCTCTTTCCCCTTTTACCTAATTAAACTACGTAACCTACCTAATATTTTCCAACATGGGGAGGGTAGATTTTTTAAGATAAAATATTTTATTTCTTCCTATGATCCTCTTAACCCAAGTTTTATGCTTGATTTAATTACCTCAGTTTCTAACATCATTTACCCTTGATGTAAATTTACTATGTCATTTTGATTAATTAATTAATTTATTTTTAATGATTCCAAGGTGCCAAGTTTGGGTCGTGCCCTTCAAGAACTTCCCTTGAAGCTCCAAGGGTGCCACGCCTAACAATTTATTTGTGATACCAAGGGTGCAAAGTTGGTCGTGCCCTTCAAGAAATTTCCTTGAAGTTCCAAGTGTGCCACGCCTAACATTTTATTTGTGATGCCAAGGGTGCCAATTTGGTCGTGCCCTTCAAGAAATTCCCTTGAAGTTCCAAGGGTGCCACGCCACTTTCCCTTCAAGCATTCAGTGACTACGAGGGGAAAGTATAGGTGCAATGTCATAGACCGCTATCATATCTTATGTTGCCTGCTATAGTGAGACTAATGGTGTCGGGGATCAAGGAATCCACCTTGATGCGCGCCCCCCGTTAAAATCCTCATGAGTGACCCAACTTG
>APFE031658611.1:168801-220290 GCA_000404065.3 Pinus taeda | reverse complement strand
GCAGACTCGGCTTCCTAAGGATAAAAGGTTGTAATCCTATAGGGGTCTCCCAAAATATACGCGACGGTACGTGGGAGCACAGTCCGTACTGGTACCTATCGTTTCACCGTGGAGGAATCACCCAACCACTCGACGATAAACCACCAGGCTTAACGACGCCGGAACACGTCTCTAGCCTAGACCTCTAAAGTATGAGTGTTAGATTCCAATGCATTGTTAGGTTCATTGAAATAAATTTTATGTTGATCTTTAATTAAGTTTTGGTTTCTGGCCTTAGCGAATGTAATCTCTCGAAAAATGCTAAATGCAACTACATGCAAGCAAGATGCTGGCATTAGGAATAATCCAACTAGTCAAGGAGTCCGACTGGGTTAGTCCTATGGTTGTGTAGGAGAAGAAGCAGAAGGGTGAAATTCGCATCTGCATGGATCTTAGGAAGCTCAATGATGCCTGTGTGAATGACTCATTTCTGATGCCATTTACGAATGAAGTATTGGAAAATGTGGGAGGACAGGAAGCCTAATCCTTCATGGACGGGTTCTCGGGGTACCACTAGATCAAGATCGCGCCAGAGGATAGGAGCAAGACAAATTTCGCCACTGAATGGGGTCATTTTCAATATATGGTGATGCCCTTTGGATTGAAGAATGCACCGACGATATTCTCACGCATTGTGGTTGTTGCATTCAAGGAATTTATACATAAGTTTTTATAAGTATATCTTGATGATTGGACCATATTTGGGCTGGTTAAGAAACATATCGCGAGTTTACGTTTAATGTTAGATACTTACCAATGGCACTAGTTTGCGCTAAACTTCAAGTAGTGTACGTTCCTCGTCCCCTTCGGGAATCTGCTCGGCCATGTGGTTTGTAAGCAAGGTCTGATGGTGGATCCAGCGAAGATAGCTGTCATACTTAATCTGCAAGCATCATGCAATGTCAAACAATTACGCGCCATGCTAGGACACACTGGTTATTATCAGAAATTTATAAAAAGCTACGCACAGATCATGGCACCAATGGAACAGTTGCTCAAGAAGGATGCTACTTATTTTTGGAATGAGGAATGTGACAAAATTCTCGAAACGCTTAAGGAAAAGATGGCATCCACCCCGATATTGGTCTTCCCAAAATGGGATGTCGAATTTCATGTGCATGTCGACCTGTCATGTATCACGTTGGGGGTTGTACTTACTCAAGAAGGCATAGAGGGAATTGATCACTCGATTGCTTTCGCCAGTCGACGATTATCAAAAGCTGAAAAGAATTACTCCACTACCGAGCAAGAGAGATTGGAAATGGTATACGTGCTTCAAAAATACCGCTAATATCTGCTCGGAGGGCATTTCAAGATGTATACTGACCACTCTATGCTAAAATACCTAGTGAATAAGCTTGTGTTGGGGGGGCACCTTTGTAGGTGGTTGTAGTTATTTCAAGAATATGATGTTGAAGTTATCATAAAGCTGGGACGCCTCAATGCGGGCCCAAATCATTTGTCCCGAATTGAGAACAGCGAAAAGCCCACAAATTTAGAGGATGGACTCCCGGATGCATAGTTGTATGTCGTGCACGTCGCAGATGGCAATTTTGAGGACATAATCCACTTCTTGACTATGGGAACCATGCCGCAAGGATATTTTGTTTAGCAGAAGAAGGAATTGGTGATACGGACAACAAACTTTACCGTTATTGCAGGACATCTCTACAAAATGGGTAATGATGAAATTTTATGTAAATATGTGCCTGAATTCGAGCATGGACAAATCTTGGCCAAAGCACATGGCGGGGTGGCTGGAGGACATTTCACAGGTTGTGCTACAGTATAGAAGATTCTTTGCGTAGGACTATGGTGGGAAACTCTACATCAGGACTCAAAAGCATACTGTCGGGCCTGCGATGTTTGTCAACAAACCGTGAAACCATCGCGGAGGGATGAAATTCTGCTCAAACCATAGATGATGCTATAGCCATTAGAGAAGTGGGAAATCGACTTTGTAGGACCTATCACACCTCGAGGGAAGATGGGTGCACGCTATATCATCACCGCAACAGAATATTTGATTAGGTGGGCAAAGGAACAATCGATTAAGGACTGCACGGCTGCTACAGCTACAAAGTTTTTGTTTGAGAACGTGTTGACAAGATTTGGATGTCCCAAAATTATCATGAGCGATTGGGGGACACACTTTCTGAATGAAACAATCAACGCACTCACTGAAGAATTCTAGATATATCATCAACAGAGTATGCCATACCACCTGTAAGCGAATGGGACTATTGAAGCATTCAACAAAATTTTGGAGACTGCATTGACCAAGGTCTATAATGCACAGCGAAACGACTGGGACTTGTGCATCCTTGCTGTGCTATGGGCATACCAAACTATGTGCAAGACTTTGATGGGTTAGACACCTTTCCAGTTAGTCTATGGCCAAGAGGTTGCCATGCCTATGGAATACATTTTCCCTAGTTTGCAAATAGCGGAAATAATAGGCATGTCTGACCGAAAGGATTTGGAGGAAAGGCTCGCACAACTAGAGGAACTAGAGGAGGACTAATTTTTGGCTGGATTCCATCATCAAGTACAGAAACAGTGAGAGAAAGCGTGGCATGATCGCCATATCAAGGTGCGCACTTTCAAGGAAAATGATGTAGTATTACTATATGATAGCAAGTTCGAGAAATTCCCTGGCAAACTTCGAATGCATTGGTTGGGACCCTATGTCATCAAAGAAGTTACCAATGGGGGCACGATTCAACTTGCCAAGCTCAATGGAGACCCCTTCTCGGGAAGAGTTAATGGCAGTCACTTGAAGCTCTACATGGGGGGGCCAATCGCCTGACTAACCACCCGAAGGATAGTCTCACTGCTCCAACCAGTTGAAAAAGAGCGCAGGATGATAAAGCAGTCTGGGGGAAAGAGGAACAACTGCCATGATGCACGTAGATTTGGCCGATCCCAAGGATCGCAGTTGCGCGGAACAGGTTGCGTTGATGCATTGATAAGAAAAGAGGTGACCGTTGCTGTCACTATTTATGACAAGATGTCTGAATCATGGCAAAAGGGGGCAAGTAGAAGGTAATTAAGAGAAGGGGTACAAGCTAGATATAGAACGATCTGCCATGGAAGAGTGCCAGAACAGGCGAGAGTCAGCCAATTTGAAATTTGAAACACTTATAAATCATAGGGGGAATCCACCAAGCAAGCTACACTTCTGAGAACTGCAAGTTATTGTGCCTCCCTATCACTATGGAACTATTCATTATCTATGCACAAGGAGTAAGCCTAAGGGTGGTGATCTAGCCGATGGAGATGCAGGGCTCTCTGAAGAACATGGTTTTGACAGTTGCAGGCACTGCGCAGAGTTCAACAAACGGTAGGGGACGTACTGAAAAATGGTAGACACGAAGCATAACTGGTTCGGATGCTGCAGCCTCACCCATGGGCGTGCTGGCGAACCACAACAGAAAAGAGGAAGGATGGAAAGATAGAGACCACTGGTAGAAGTGCAGTTAATAAGTCATCTGTGAAGTACCTTGAGGATTTGGATCTCGTGGACAACAACCAAGGTCTTGCAAAATTGCAACACAAGCTACACTAGACAGTGTGAAAAGAAGATATGAAGGTAGGAAGTGGCTGCGGTGGTACAAGGAGGTCCTGTATCCATGCTCCCCCGCTAGAGCTAAAATCCTATGAGGGGGTGTTCTGTGTTAACCAAGCAGAGCAGAATGATCATTTTCGATTGCGAGACTTGGTAGAAACAACAAAGCAGGAGCTGGACAAAGCATTTCAGGTGACAACAAAGGAGCAACAGGACGATGAGTGTCACTTAAAGGGAGGTAAACCATGAATCCAAGGTAGCACATCTTGCTGAATCAACGAGTGACTCGGGATGAGTCACGATTATTGTGTTGGGGGAATTTTGGGTAGCGGAGGTCCCATGTAATAGTTTTGGGGCTGAAAGCCTATAAGTTAGGATAAAAATATTGTAAAACTCCGAAATATGTGAGCACAAAATGTAAAAGGCTAAGTCAAAGGGTTGTTTTCCCAAGAAATCATATATAATAATAGGAAGTAAGTCAGTTCACGAACCATAGGAAGGTATAAATAGAGCGAGGCTTTATGGGTAGAAGGTAGCTTTTTGGTATGTAATCTTGGATCTGATATGTAATGGGTTTTTGAGAAGAAAAGTATTGAAGCGTTTGTAAGTCTGAGTTGGGGGTATTGGGTGGTAGATAGAGGCTCTGTAGCTATGTGCACAGAGGCCTGGTAGAGTCTGCAACTGTGTGCGTGGACCCCTGTAGCTGAGTGCGCAGGACAGATCTGGATGTATTGGTCAAGAAATTGAATAAAGATAAGTTGATTCTGAAATTCTATGTTAAATTTGAATTATTGCGGATCTGGATAATGTATGGTTAATATAATTGTTTGATCTATACGCGTATGCTTATGATCTAAATATATGTGAATTTGTATCTATTCTAAGTGTGCAAACTATTTAATTTTGTTAAAAGTTTGTTTAAAGACCATAAAAAGTAGATTGAATCTATAAACAACGCATTAATAAGTAGTAAGAAGTATTCTGGATCCGGATCTGGGTGACGCAGAGTGGTGCGAAGCCATGGAATGGTGTGTGAAACCTTCAAACCACATCAAGACATCCCAAGGGTGTAGAAACCTAGTTCCAGCACCCTCCCCTGCTACCTCAGGTGAGACCTCAGTTCGTGCTCCGCGAGTTGTTGCTGAAAGGGCCGGTAGCTGCAGGATTTGTTTGGCTAACTAACTCTTTCAAACCTGGGTCCAACCCCTATAAGCCAACAATCACTACACTCATCTAGTGTATCAATCACTGCATGATGCTGGCATGTATCCCTCATCGTTGTTAGTACCCTACTAGCTCTGATGATATGCCGCATAAGAGATCATCTTGCATGGAGAATACTTGCACAAACTCATAATACTAGGATCCACAGTGATATATTGAGGCCTCACAAGTAAAACTTCCACGTCAACAAAACTCAAGCCAATTTGCTGCAATAGTCCATCCAAACTTGTAGACTAGGGCTATGGCCTCGGATGCCCACACCCCCTAAGGATGTGCCTCACCCTCTTGGGAATTGCCCATCTCCTCATCTTCTCTGACATTCGATGTGGGAGAGGCCATGTACCCATCGAATGTGTCGATATCTACAAAATATATAGTATAGATAAATAATTATACAATTTCATTAAATAATTTAATAAAACAAGTTAAATAATGTGCTAGAATAAATTTTATTCTAATTCATGAAAACAAGAAAATGAAACTAGATGATTAATTTAAAGAAAACACTAATATTACCTCTATCATCTAGAGGCTCAACTGTTGTGAAGAATATGTTGGGACACCCTCTCCAATCAATCCCCGTGTATGGAAACACTAATGTAACAAATGCATGGTCATCCTCACTAACCAATAGTTCTAGTGCCTTGCAAGAATTCTTGGCCCAAAACTCTGGTAGGACCCTCTTGTCATCATTTCCACCCACATGCATATTCAAACCCCAGTGATTGGTCTAGGAGGGTGAGGAATGAATGTAGGACTCATCTCTGGAAACCTCTCCAAAAATAAACAAGAAAATCTTGGAAGTGAAAGGGAAGGTATCCCTCCCATGTCTCAAGGCACGACATCTATCCAAAGCCATGAAAAACCACCTCAAAAAAATGGCAGACAATCTGATGCAATGTGGCACTTGAATCAAATAACCAACATAATACAAAAGAGGGAAATTAATGGGTTTCCCATCAATGCTAGAGTGTGAAATGGTGGTGACTAATAATGAGAGGCACCTAACCTCCTCTACAGAAAAAGAAGAAATCCATAGTTGTCCACCATGAACCTAAAGAGCTGATGGATGGACTGCATGAGGCCTGACATATCTCAGTGTACACAAGTTGAATCTTATGTGCAAACCTATGGGAGACATCAAGGAACTGGTTAAAATCCTCCCCTCTCTTGGATAGGCCAGTGATAAAGTATATGTCCTCCTCAATGGGCTATACCACACCCTAGGACCGACATGGAGAGCCTGCACTTGGACATTCCATCGACGGATCAGATGGGCCAAAAAGACAAAGTGCACATATTTTTATTTTATTTTTATTTTATTTTATTTTATTTTATTTTTATTTTTATTTTTATTTTATTTTTATTTTTTTTATTTTTTTTTTTTTAATTTTTATTTTTAATTTTTAATTTTTTAATTTTTAATTTTTTAATTTTAATTTTTTAATTTTTAATTTTTTTTTTTTTTTTTTTTTTTTTTTTTTTTTTTTTTTTTTTTTATTTATTTTTTAATTTTTTTATTTCTGAGTAAAGACTATTCTATTAAAATAAAAGAGTAAAATATTTACAAAGAGGTTTGAACCTCTGAGGGGGCTGTAGCCTGCCCTCTACCAAAAAGTCTATTGCAGGTAGCATATTACCTGACATTTAAAAAGATGAAAATCATAACAGTATGCGTTCTGATAAACTTAAGAAATCCAACACTAAGCTGAGCTAGATAAGGATAAAGCTTCAGAAGAAACTGATCCCTTACAAAAATGTTGTTCTTTGCATTGACTATTACATATCCGTTGAGAACCAAAATATGTCCTAGAGACTGTGAAGTTCATGCTGTTAAGGGAAGAGACCATGCATATTAAGAAAAATCATACCAAAAACAGACATCATAGTTTAGCTTGCTGTAATGTCATTGAAGCCAGGAAGCACTTAGACCTGCAGTGGAGAGCTGGAATCTTTTTCATTTGCCTGGTTGGGGGAGCTAACCCAAGAAACCATCATATTATCTTCTGCTTCCATCGTGCTGCTACCTGGAGGAAGAACAAGGCTGGGAACGTTTCCGGAGAGGCGCGCAGGCTCACAGCCAATGATGGGCTCTTGAGGAGACGATGGCTAGGGAAGAGAGTTTTCCTGATGGCCCTCCTTGCGCATCATCCCAGAGTCATTAAGGACAACCCCAACCAAGCTGCCCTGAAAATCATTGGAATTATGAGAATGAGACTGTTCCCTGGAGGGTTCTTCCGAGCTTGTAAGCTCATCTTCCTCCTCCGAGAAGATCACAGTAATAGTGGCTGAGATAAGAGGTTTGTGAAGCCTGCTTCTGAACTTGAAATGAGCAGAATGGAAAGAGCTGTTCAGGGTAGGACCGGAGCTGTCAGAGGGCGGAGAGGAGGGAGAGACAGAGGCTAACGGATTTATACGCTGAGGGACAGAGCCACCACGACTGCGTGAGCCTCCCCTAGACCCTGAATTACTACCACGTCTGGGGATTCCACGATGACGAGGCATTGCAATATGAATTTGCGGATTAACTGAACTGAGAGACTGAAGGTAAGAGTGGAGCAGCCAATTACAGGCTAATTGGACTCGGTTCCAAAACCAGACGTCCACACTGAAGACTCTAATACAGAGCACGCAACTGGTGGAGTAGTCCACCAATGATACCCAATCACAGACTGATAAAATGCACTGCGCTAACAAGATACTTTCAATAGAGACTAAACTAATACACCATACAGAGACGGGCGATGCAAGATTCGTGGACCAGACGCAGACACAGAAAACAAAATTAATACACCAGACTCCAGCCAACTCAGACATAGAAGACACTCTCAATATACCAGACACCGCATACCTGAGCCAGGGGGGCTTCCATATTCTCTGCGCGGTGCAGGGGCGCAGAGGAATTAACCACTCGATGAGGATCCCTGTTCCAATTCCGAATGGTCTCAACTCATTTATGCCTGAATGGATGCGCGCCATCCTGTAATTACTATCCTGCAAACCGCCGGTACACAGAGCCATTAATACCTG
Source organism: Pinus taeda (assembly GCA_000404065.3). Lineage (NCBI taxonomy): Eukaryota > Viridiplantae > Streptophyta > Pinopsida > Pinales > Pinaceae > Pinus > Pinus taeda. The sequence continues at coordinate 212,429 of APFE031658611.1, read as the reverse complement.
TATATAACATGCCTTGAGCTGCCATAATCCGCTGGTCGGATCGCCAGCTGCCCCCTTCGCATGCTCATTCATTAACACGTATTTAAGGCACCCGCATCCGGGTAAGACAAAGTGCACATTCAAGGATGTAGCCTCCTCATAATACTTGAGGAGGCCTACATTCCTCAAGAGGTCTTGGGTCACTGCAGTAATAGGGCAAGGGTAAAAATCGCTCCCTCTATCTAGCGGGCCATGTTTGAATCATATCGTATGGGTCCACCTGCTGCTCCTGCTCCCTCTGCTGACATATATGCTACACGATTAGCATATAAAATACATCATCCTCATACATAAAATACATTTTTTATTATTAAATAAAACATGTATGTATAAATATGGAAACATAACTTTCAATTAAAAATAAATAAATTACCGGTGCGCACAAAACATAGTCATACACCAACGTTGATGCACATTCAACTAAAACTACACTGCTATCGGTGCCAACATAAGAATGACACACGATTGTTGGTTCACAATTTTAACTTTTGATAGCGGTGTAGAAAAGTTGTGCACTAGTGCACACATATAACCTTTTCGCATTGGTGCGAAATGTTCAGTTTATCGAATGCACCGAGCTATGGCTATATTTTTAAATATTAAGTTTGTGATGTGTTTGGTAAATATAAATTCACCAGGCGTGATGCACCGACGTACAATTTGTTGCATTAATCCCGAAATGTTTTAGTTTACATAATGCAACACAACAATGACAGTGCACTATGTTCACGCACCGAATTGTTGTGCACCTTGTAAATTTTCAAGGCACAATTTTATCAATGCGAGTTGAACATATCAAACGCATCACATGGTGAGAAAAAAATATGGAAACCAATGGAAAATTTAGCCTTATTTACAATTCTAATCTGCAAAAAAATTAAATTATAAAGAAACATATACATTACTTGGAATTTTTTTTGTCGGGGAGGCATTATGGATGAGTAATGGAGAAATTTTTCTTTTAGGAAAGTTTGAAAAAATTAAAAACTCAAATAGTGAGCACGATACAGAAGGATGGTAAGAAAGAGAAGCATCAAAATCAAGGCGTTTGGATATGGCAATAGTGGTACTAGTGCTTCAGAGCTCTCCCACACTTTAGATTGTAAAAAATAAATTACAATTGGGAGGATTTTTTTTTAATTTAATCCTCCTCTAGTGCGAGATATATCCAAAAGAAATGATTTTTTTAATTAAAAAACATCGTGGTTCTTTTTTTGAGATGCGTCAAGGTGTTTCTCTACATGTACCACACAGGTGCATTGTTTTTGCTATAGCACTACCATTTTTTTAGAATTTAAAGTTGCGTTCCTCCACACCTGCTGGTGGGCTCCAGTATTGCAGCAATAATGCTGCAACTCCTGGGACCCCCTTCTTTACTTTTATCAATTCAGTTGTTTGTAACAAACTTGGAAGCGACGGTGCTGTATGCACAAGTACTAGCTCTTGCCACAGCTGTCACTTGGTCAACCGGCACAAGTCTGCTAGGGGCTTTAGCCAACTTCTATGAGTTCTTAGAAGAAGCTTTTAAGTGATGAACGAAAGCTAACTCAAAGGAAGCTAATCTACTTGCGAAAAAGGAACTGAAAGCCAAAAAGAAACGCAAACCCTAGCGAACCCTAATTCTACCAGCTAGTCCTACTGATGCATAGATGAGAATGCAAACTAATGAAAGAGATGCCATTACTTCTAGTAACATAAAAGACATGTGTTTGAACTACCTTTGTCCTACGAAAGCATCTTTTTGTGTTTTTTGATTAAGTGCTGATTTTCACATGCATATGCTTGAACTGTGCTTTACTGTGCAGGGGTGGATCAAAGAAGAGGAATGCTTGGAAGTGGTTGGAAAGGCTCAAAGAGGGTCTAAGGAGTACCTAACACTCTTCCCCAGAGTTTCACAAGGTTTGGCTATCAGGAAACCTCACTTGTGAGCTTCTACAGGAAGTATGCAGGGGTTCTACACGATGTTCCAGGATTTCTACAGGAAACTTCAAAATTTCTACAGGATGTTTGGAAGTCAGTTTTTAGGAGGTGGATGAGTGAGGGAAGGTGCATGTATGGATCTATAGGTAGGATAGGGGTCTAAAAATGGCCTAAGGAGTGGTGGGTGGATGGGTGAAGAGGTGTAGAATGCTGACTTGGCTTGAAGACGGCTAAGGCAATGATGAGTAAGGAGGTAAGGTTTCGTGGACACAAAGGATAGATGGGAAACATGCAGCTTAGCTACGAGACAGAACATGAGACTTAGATGATACTTTGGGAGGATGGATGAAGGAAGAATATGCCCTGCAGGGTGGGCCTTGATCAAATCAACAAAGACCTGCAAATGATCCAATCCTAAACTAGTCTAGTCTAACCATCAACAACATAAATGAGCAGCAACTTTATTTGGGAAGAAAACCTTATACACCATCTATGTAAAGAAACATTTCAGATGTCCAAACCCATGACTAATCTCTGCAAATAAAACAAGCACACTATAATATTGCATAAATAAGAAAACTAGTGTTTTTGTGAGGCAACACTGTTTCCTCAATTCCAGCCCCAAATCCAATAAGGGCGAGGTGAAACTAGGAGTGTGGTTGTCCCTTTTTCTTGGAAATCTTGCTGTTATTATCCTACCAAAACACCTAAACCAAAGTCATTCATAAAAAGTGATCTATTCCAGCAACATAACGAAATCTACTTAGCAGAAATGTGTTCAAATGCATAAAGGAAAACAGTGATACGTAAAGGAAAAGTCACAATACAAAAAGGAGGCCCTAGGTTCTCAGGTTGGGCCCAACCCTGAGAGCTTTGGCTCCTATGAAAAACTCAGATTTGATAGGAAACCAAACTGCTTCTCATTATCCAAAAATAATCATAACAGTCATGCCAAAAATGGCTACAAAAGAACAAAATAGAGCTGCAGCACTGAGGTGCAAAGTACACAATAGTTTCAAAAGTCTTTTTACGAAGGATGAGGCCTCAACATTTATAGATCATGAGGGACCTAGCTGGCCTCCTTAATCTGTGGAACTCGGTTGTCAAACTGTGAGTCAAACAGTCCCTTTCTAAATGTTGATTGGCTGCCTTCTAGATTCAGTTTGGTGGTCTTTGGAGCTCGGATTTCGAGGTGAAGATCCCGAGGAAGGGTCATTGAATGCCCTAGGCACCCCACCTTCAAGTCCTCACTTCAAGCTTGGCTGCCTTATAGCTCATGATTGCTTTGACTTTGCTCCAATATATGTCAAAAACCTGAAATAGACGCGTGTTAACCACCTAGGAAAGGTAACTTCCCTTATTCGTACCAAAGACACAAACATACTAAAAATAATGCATAAACTATAGAAAATGATGGATTTGAACAAGGACTGAACAATGAAAATTAGGCCAAATGAGCCCAAATTGTTACCAATTTTGGGTCTCATCACCTGCGCCTTCTGCTGCGCTGCGTTCCTCCGCACCTGAGCTTTGGATCACTTGCGGACCTCTGTATAGAGCCAAATTCTCAGTCCTCCAATGTGCCACAGACTGTCAGATCCACAGATCTGAACATGCACCAAAGAGATCACGGCCTATCAATAGATCCGCCTTACAATTTATAGATTTCTCTTTTATCTAGATCTAGCTTTTCAAACCGATCACCCAAAATTTTAGATCTTAAGATATTCAATTTTCTAGTGCGTAGCCAAATGATCTCCTTTCCTTTTTATAGGAAAGGCCTTACTCAAACCATGGATCAAAACCATAGAAAACCAATACAAGGGATCCAAAACCTGGGTTTAATATTTTAGATGCCAAAACCACGGACCAAAACCATAGGATCAAAAACTTCAGAATAAATACCATGGAACAAACATAAGACGCACGTTTTTCTCTGCATGAAAGTTCGTGCATTTTAGGTTCGCACCTTTTGTGCGGGAGGTCTGCGAACATATCCGCACTTTGTGAATGGCGTGCCTGCAGGTCCGCACCTTTTGAATCGTGTACTTGTGAACCCCTTATTTTCTTCCATTCTAAGTAGGTTGATCATCAATCTTTGCTACTGGCCTGTTGCACTATGATCTGTCATCTGTATGAGAGGGTTGCCATTAAGTACAACATGTGTACCATAATGCCAACAGAAAAAGTGGCTTAAATCCTGGGGTTGTTGACACAGAACTAGCAACTTTAGTCCACAGTCACTGGCAGACAGGATTATGAGAGTGACTTTAGGTCTTTGGTCGCTCCCTTTCCCATAATATGAGAGCGAATATGGCGTCAGAGATCTAGAACAACAGTGGGACCCAGGGACAAGTTTTTTGAGTGGTTGACTTGTCTCCTGAGAGTTTTTTTGATGATGTTGGATGTCTGTGTGTGATGTTTTGTCGATTCCACTTCCTTGGGGTCACCTAGTAGGTCGAATCTGATCATAGTAGCCTCTCATCTCATGTTTACCCTGGTGGGCATGGTTACTTGGGTGGATGTGGGAGTAGGGTTTTACACAGTGGTATAAGAGCATGGTTCAACTCTTGGACTAGATGGGTTGAATGTGTTAATCATGCATGCATGTCAGTTGCATGTGTGTCTCTTAGACTTATATACTTGTTGCAATTTCTTGATGTTGGATTAGGGTTGTAGTATGGTTATCATGGAGGATTTGATATTGATTTCATAAAGAGTAGTTGTCATGAGCATGTGGGTTATATGTCGCTTAAATGTTGATTTTATGTCACCTACTTATATCCTTGTATGATAGGTTACATTTTGAATATTTTGATTACATGTATCAGTCTTGTAGTTTGATTGCAAGAATTGATCGATTATGTTCGACTACATGCGTTTATACATATTTGTAGTTGTCTAGGCATTTCCTATGCATATTGTTGGTTGCATGTGGCAATGTGTATAATGGAGTAATGGTTGTTGTCATGCATGAGGTCATAGCATGCATTGTTGATATGGCCTTGCATTAATGACTGGATCCTAGTTAGAGTGATTTTTATGAGTTGATACATTTACTTACGTATGTCAATATGTTTTTATGATTATGTTATACATGTATCACACTGATTTGGTGATCTTGTAGACAAGGTATCCTCCCCAATCTATACTCAGGTATGTTGGTTTATTGTGATTTGGTTTATCTAACATATTATGCATTGCAGGAAGAGAAAGATCAAATGGCTAAAAGGATGGTTGACTACAAGGACTCTCCCTATGAATCCGAAGAGCAGTTTGGTGTTGGGAACTCTTCAGATTTGGAAGTTACATTGAGAAGTTTGAAGGTAGAGATAAGGATTTGTAAGGTGGATAATGATAGAATCATATAGGCACAAGAGAAGTAGGAAGAGCTTAATTCTATACTTCTTCATAGTTTATAAGACTTGCAGAGATAAGGGTCACTTTGGATCAACCATGGACATGAAGATAAAACTAATGGGGCATGTTAGCCTCCTGCTGCAGCAGGTTACTCATATTTCATGATTGACCTTTTTACAGGCCAAATATGTCATACTTTGCATACTGAAATGTTCCATATTTGCTACACAGGGCAAAGAAAGATGCCATGAAAATGTGCTAGTCAAAGTTCATCTGCTGCATTCCAATTTTGAAGAGTTATTCCCTTCTATACAAGTCTCAGTCAAAGGGAGGTCCAAACAGCTTAATCTTAGTCTCCCTAGGTTTCAATTTTCTGTTGTAAAATATAGAGAATGAATGTCTATCCAAACAGCTTAATCTTGGCAGATTTTAGATAGGTAGAGAATCAAAGGAGCCCAACTGCTTAATCTGGGCCCTTGGAAGAAATAAGGGTATTTTCTAGATAGGAGGACAGAAAAAGAAAAAGTTGAAAAGCTGGGTCTGCAAGTCTAAGTGCACCCAAACCTAAAAAGAAGAAAAAATGTTAGGTAAGTAGGCTGGGTAGGTAGTTTTGTGGTTGCAGAATCATTGATTGTGATCAGTTTTGTGTTTGAAATGTTATATCCATTCAATCAGTATGGCAAGGCAGTTCCCATTTTGAAGGACTTCAAGCGAGCCATGTCTAACTTCCCCTTCTCCCTCTCCCCTAAATCATTTACTAACTTCCTGTAAAGAGGTCAAGATCTGCTTGATATCTCTTAGTTCATCATTTTCCATATCATTTTCCTTGGTAAAGATCTGCTTTACTCAAGGAGGGTCCATATATTCTCTCTACAAAGTTCTATTTCCCCTTAAAAGCCTAAGATCTCTGAAACTTAGCACTTTCTTGTCATTGTCATATTAACCCCTGACATTATTATGTAAATCCCTATATATTTCCCTTCCCCCTACTAAACTATAGTAATTATTCCCCTATGTAAATATCCCCTTTCTTTGGTTGAAACATAACCATAAGGATCTCCTTGGGAATTACTAAGTCACCTGGATCTTAGTAAGAACCCTCATCTCTACATAATTTTCCCTCCAAGGTGTTTGGACTCCTTCCAAAACACAAAAAAAAACTCCTTCCAACTGCATTAACCCCCCCCCCCCCCGCGCATTGTATTTTTGGAATTTATTAACCTTTGATTAATAAATAATGAAGCACCGAAACAATTAACCCTTAACCTAAAGTTTAAAACCCACCCGCGGCCGCAAAAATTAAATTATAACGCGCGCGTTGTTTCACTAAACCTCGGTCATTTTCCCCTCCCGTCCACCGTCAGATCACCCCTCCCAGATCCGACAGCCCTTGTTCATATCAGGCGCCCTCATGTGTTGGCCCGTTAGCACCCGATGCCCGACGGTTTTACCGACGTACACCAGAATAGCTGGCAGCATTCCATTGCATCGGGCCGCCCCTGACAAAAACCACCTCCGTACCAAAGGCGGTCCGATGCATCCCAAAACTGCCCTCCCCTCGTGTAACAGGAGCACGCATCACCTTGCCACATCACCTCCACCTCACCCCTTCCTGCCTGCGCCTGGCCCATGTCACCCCGCCACCGTGTCCCGCCACATCATCACCCTGTTGTACTGCCACATCACCCTGCTGACGTCATCACCATACCAAAGGACCCCACTTTTGACATCATCATGCTGACGTCATCTGTCGTACCACTGGCATCATGCTGACATCATCTGCCGTACCACTGACGTCATGCTGACGTCAGCAGCCAAAAAAATGGAAAAAACGCGCAAGCGCAAAAGTCAAGCTTCGAAAGCCCAGAATGAAAAACAGAGGCAGTTTTCGATGCACGATTAGCATGAAGCGCGCATTGCTACGAGAAATAGGCCATATTGGAGAATCTTTAGGGAATATTTTGATTCCTTAGCCATTTTTGCACCGAAAAAGGCCGAAAAAGCCCGATTTTGCAGTTTTGAACGCATTCAAAGACAGAGAGAGACCCAGTTCAGATGTTAAAGACTATCAGATCAGATATAAAGCCAAAATGCATGTCAAAGAGTATCAGTGTAGCGGTAAAGTGTATCAGCGGAGATCTTCTCAGGGCTCGAGGTGAATGAAGCATTAAAAGAAAACCTTGAAAGTCAAGAAGCAGTTAAGGAACCATTCAACGCTCACCAGCATAGATGTCTGCACATTAAAATTCACAGAAGATCAGCGGACCAGAACTCAATGCACAGTTATTACGGAACCACTACACCAAGTCACAGAGGACACCACATCAATTCACCTTTAATCCAGCTGCCTTTGGCACAGCCCAAAAGGACTTACTTACATTTAATTCCAGCATAAGTTAGGTTTTAGAAAGCTTTTTTCTTGCAGACTTGTTTAGGTCAGTTGTAATAAATACTTTAGGATATTTTGCCTATAAAGACGACCCTGAAACATGTAAGAAGGGTTGTTGGTTGGTTAATCTTTGTTAGGTTGATATTTTTCTTGAGCACAGACTCGCACTGTAATTGTGATAACTTCTATAATCAAAGACTGCCGAAATGCATGGATTCTGAGAACTATCTGCTGTGTCTAATTGGCCAAAGAGTGGCTGTGGAATTCCCGTGTTTCTACATGACTCAATAAGTGTTCCTTATCTTTGTTTTAGTTTTTCTTCATGTTTGTTTTACCATCTGTGTTACACCATCTGAATTTACAGAAAAGAAGAATAGTTTAGGATTTTCTTGGCGGCACCCTATGCTCAATTTCTGTAATTCCTATATGTTTTCACCAGGAATAGTTATGAATATGCATACTTAAATGATCATGTTTACACTATTTATTTCACGTATGAATAATTAGTTAGGAATTCTTAATTGCTCCTAGATAATCATACCTTTGTTTCCCTTCTCCGTTAGTAGATGAAAGATTCTTAATTGCCTTTTGTCTCTGACTTTCATCCCATATTTTCAAAAAACTGATATTGTTTCATGTGTAGCTATCCTACTCTATGATCCTCTTGTGACCAAGAAAACACAACAGCAAAGCTCAATCCATGACTCCATGCCCAATGATTTGAAACTTACCACACTATCCCTTGCCTCTCTGCTTGGAACTATCTTCCTTACATCTATCTTCCACCCAAACACCAACAAAACCCATTGAACCCAATAGCTAGCCTAAAATCATCATCAACAAAGCCAAATCATTAAGAGAGAGCCCTCTCTGGTTGCAGGTGGGCTAGAACCTGCAATCCAAAGATTGGTTTGTGGTTACCTCGGCCGTATCCCTTCAGGAGCTTAGGGACAACCTGAGTGATAACATAATGGCGACTCCATTGGGGAACTTTCTCAGATAATCTCACTAAACCAGTCCGAAGCTCCACAGAGGAAGAAACCAACCTTTAAGAGTCTCGGTTGACCTGTGTTCTTAGAAAAATTTCCAAAAAACAAGTTAGAAGCTGGCTCCCAAGAAGCATTTGCGTCATACAAGATCAAATCCTGATCTGAATCCCCCAGCTATTTTTGAAAACCCCAATATAATCACCAAAATCCTTAGGAAACAAGAGCAGCAAGAAGATTTTGCTGATACTATTCCCAAGATAGTTCAGCCTAGTAGTTTTTCAACCCCTGTTAAAGCTTTGTTCCATTCAAACCCTTCTTCCCCGTGTTCATCATCCACTTCCCCAACCTCTGTGTCCACACCTCCATTCACTGCAAATACTACCACCACTACTCCTATTATCCTAGCCACTCCATTCATTCCACTTATCCATGTCGTTCCCCGTATCCTCATTAATATGGCTAATAGATATGCACCCTTACAACTGCCTGCTAATCCCGGGGCTATGCCTCAGGATTATCAGACAAAGATTACCTATTTCGATGGCACAAATTCCTGCACAACCCTACAACATACAAAGAAGATGTAGGATTACTTTGAGAGTTATGAGATTGATGATGACAGTGTAAGGATGAAGATTTTTGTCCAAAGTTTGACCAGTGATGTCAGGACCTGGTTTAGAGCACTTACACCCAATTCCATATTAAACCCAGAAGCCTTATACCAGACATTTATCAATAGATGGCAGAAAAAGAAAGACCCCTTGCACATATTATCTGAGTATGATACTATCAAAAGAGGACCGCAAGAGGTTGTCTTTGACTACTGTGCGAGGTTTAATAATGTCTACAATGTAATACCACAAAATTTAAGACCGCCACCTGATCTTGCTTTGTACAAATTCCCTGATGGTTTCGATGCTGAAATGGCATATCAGCTAAGGGAAAGAGCCCCTCAAAGCCTCGCAGAGATGCAAGATGTTGCTGTTAGTGTGGAGGCAAACCTGATTGCCAAATGAAATAGAGCCATAACTGAGAGAAGAACCACCTTCAAGGAAGAACCCTCAGCCTTAGACCAAAAACTAGATGCTATCATTAACAGCATGCATAGGCTAGGAGATAGAGTAGAGAGCGTTGAGAGAAAATCATCATGGGAAGGACAATAGTCCAATACCTTAAGGAACCCGAACTTCAGGAAAAATCATACCACAAACGCTGGAAGGGCTAGTCCCGACCATGATATTAGACCTTCTTTCCAAGAAAACTATGTGGAAGCATCCACATCCAGTGAGCCCACAGATGAGGCTCACATGAACCTGATAGATTCGAAAAATGAACAGCAAATCTTTCTCATTGAAGAGGACCGAGACTACCCTGATGTAAAACAGTTTCAGACCAAGTCGGGAGAGTCTTTTGATTTCAAACAAGGTTATGATTCTACTGTGTATGAGGTGCATAAACAATATAAGTTGAGAACAAGGACCATTGATGTCCCTGCACCTAGCAGAACAAAGGATAGCAAAAAGCCTAATAAAATTAAAGACAATATTGTCATAACAGGACTAGCTAATATTGCTGTCCCAAACCCACATTAGGTAATTGTAGAGGATATATCAGACATTCAACCTCCTATCGATCAGCCTCTATCTCCCTCTACCTCAAAAGAAAATCTGAACGACACTCCAAAAAATCTGCCAAAAATAGAAATACCGCAAACTATCATTCATCATAACGCTGGCATTCAAAAAGAAAACACTGAGAACACTCTTGACAAGGAAAAATCTGCTACTGCTAATGCAAGGATTCCATTGGATAAACCATTTAACTTAGAAGCAGAAATTGGAAAAATCAAGATATCCATTCCCCTCTCAGAACTTGCGAAACATGATGTATATAGGCAACAAATTCAAAGGTCACTTCAACTACCAGAGGTCAGGGATGATGTAAATGTTTTAGATGATACCCCTGAGCTGCTGTTTGGTCCAGAAGTTAACGGAAAATCAACATATGGACCTGTCCCACCCTTTTATGTCAATCTACACATACATGAAAAAATCTTGCATAATGCTATGTTTGACTCAGGTGCCTCACATAACCTTATGCCCAAAGCTGTAATGGAAAAACTAAACCTTGATGTCACAACACCCTATAAAGATTTGTACTCCTTCGACTCAAGTCAAGTCAAGTGTTTAGGCTTAATCAAAGACCTGTGTGTGTCTCTAGTCCAATTTCCCAACAAGACAATCCTAATGGACATAGTAGTTGCTGACATACCAACAAAATATGGGATGCTCCTATCAAGATCATGGGGAGCAAAACTGCAAGGATCCCTTCAACTTGACCTCTCTTATGCCACTATATCTGTCTTTGGGCAACCAAAGAGACTATATAGAGAAACACTGATGAAGTATGTGGTAAGTAGTGAGGAAAAGCCCCAAAATTTTCCAATTTACTCAATCCATTCTAATATGGATTCTTTTATTTTGTAGAATTGAGGCTTCTGTGATCCATCATATTTGTAAAAAGAGCTTCGGCGTAAATCACATAAAAATATCATTGTCGACGCGTTTCGAACCCACCAGTGTGGTTCATCGTCAGGACAGGTTGAAGAAACAGATCTGGCCTAGCAAGTTAAATGGCCAGATCTGTTTCTTCAACTTGTCCTGACGATGAACCACACTGGTGGGTTCGAAACGCATCGAAAATGATATTTTTATGTGATTTACGCCGAAGTTCTTTTATTTTATTTAATGATGACACCAATCCTCCAACTGATGAGAAGCCTTCAGCCTTAGGGCAAGAAACATGCATCGATGAGAAATTAGTTGCCAATGCCCATGAAATTGTCACAATAGTTAAGGCAACTAGCAAACAAGAAGAACCTCCCGAAACAGAAATTGTAAGTCTGCCCAATCCTCAAATAACTGAAACTCTTAATAAAAACCTCAAACCACAAATCACATTGTATTTAGAGTTTGATGGTTTTGTCAACAAGTTAGGAGCAGGGGCAGGGGTATGGATTTACAATACACAAGATAATCATGCAGAAGGCCATGCCTATGGACTAAATTTTAGATGTACAAACAACATGGCAGAGTATGAATCCCTCCTCTTAGGCCTAAAATTGCTCAAAGTCCTAGGAGCTACAAAAGTGTCCATTCTAGGTGACTCCGACTTGATTATACAACAAATGAAAGGCAAATTTGTTACAAATGATAATAGAATGAGAGCTTATAGGACTACGGCCATAGAAATACTCAAGTCTTTCAATGAATCCAAGCTTGCCAAAATTTCAAGAGACCATAATATTCATGCTCACAGCCTAGCAACTTTTGCCAGCACATGCAAGCTTCCCTTTGAACCAAATCACCATTTCACTACTGAGATAAAACATAGACCCTCGGTTCCCAAGAATGTTAAGGATTGGCAAGTGTTTCAAAATGATGCCCAGATTAACAATTTCCTCACTCTTGAGGGCGAATTTTTAAATATAAACGTTGATATGGATGCCATGAACGATTCCCAATAGCTAAGAGAAGAAAGTCAGCAAGCTGTAACAGCTGCAACAACTAAACAAATCCTTAACCCAACTGTTTTTGATAACACAAACATAGAACAACTGAAACAAATGTGTTTAGATGAAACAACCAAAACAGAGGATGAGTTTATTGATCTAAAGAGTAATTTTCTACCTGCTAGCCTTACTCCATTAGAAGACCTGTTTGATGAAAATGATGTGCCCAAAAAGCCAAAAATGGAGCCTTTAAATGCTGCTATAGAAGAACACAACATAGGGATAGCAGAACAACCCAAAATGATTAAGTTGTCCAAAAATCTGCCCCCTGATCAAAAACCAAAATATGTGGATTTGTTCAAAGAGTTCCAAGATGTATTTGCTTGGAGTTATGAGGACTTGAAGTCCTATGACACCTCAGTAATTCAACACACCATTCCCTTAAAACCAAATCAAAAACTGTTCAAACAGAAATTGAGAAGAATCAACCCCATGCTTCTTCCCCTCATTGAAAAAGAAATAAATAAAATGTTTGAAGCAGGTATCATTGCACCCATCATATTTTCTGAATGGTTATCTAATTTAGTTTCCACAAGGAAGAAATCAGGAGAGATAAGACTGTGTGTAGACTTGAGAAATTTAAACCAGGTCTCTCTAGAAGACCACTATCCTTTGCCCAAAATGGACCATATCTTACAAAGAGTAGCGGGTTGCTCTAGAATCTCTTTACTAGATGGATTTTCAGGATTTAATCAGATACTTGTTCACCTGGATGACCAAGACAAGACAGCCTTTACCACACCATGGGGAATATTTAAGTATGTTAAGATGCCTTTCGGACTAAAGAACGCTGGTGCTACCTTTCAAAGGGCAATGGATATTGCATTTGCCAAGGAGATACGTGATTTCCTTGTTGTTTACCTTGATGACCTAACCCCTTTCTCCAAATCTGACCAAGAGCACCTTAAGCACCTAAGGAAAATTTTTATGACATGCACGAAATATGGCATTTCCCTGAATCCAAAGAAGTCCCTATTTTCCCTTGAGGAAGGCAAGCTTTTAGGTCATATCATATCAAAAGATGGGATTATAATTTATCCTGAAAGAATTTAAGCTATCCTCCAAATCCCATATCCAAGAAACCTAAAAGAGCTGCAAGCATTCCTTGGAAAGATCAATTTCCTAAGGAGATTTATCCCAAACCTAGCTGAGCTAATAAGGCTACTGAGCAATATGTTAAAAAAGGATGCAAAGGTAAAATGGTCTCTTGAAACCGAGCAGGCTTTTGAGAGTATCAAAACTGCCCCGACTCAAATGCTTGTCCTCACCAGTCCACAATTCGACAAAGATTTTATCATCTTTTCTTTTGCATGTGAGCATACCATAGCTGTTGTCCTTTTGCAGAAGGATGATCAAGGTAATGAAAAGCCAATTGCTTTCTTCAGCCGAGCCTTAAGAGATGCACCCTTGAAATATCAGATTATGGAAAAGCAGGCTTATGCCCTAGTTAAGGCCATCAAAGACTTCAAAATTTACATCTTATACTCCCATGTGATCGCCTATGTCCCAATCTCTGTCGTAAAAGATATATTAACTCAAGAGGGACTAGAAGGCAAAAGAGGCAAGTGGATTGCTAGCATTCTTGAATATGACATTGAGATAAAACCCACCAAACTGATAAAAGGGCAAGTTTTAGCCAAACTAATGTCCAAAACAAATTTCCAAGACTTAGACATTAATCAACTGGACAATGAACTGGAGCTGGCAACTCCACAGATCAGTGAAACCTGTTAGCGCTCAAATCTACCTTAGGCTGAAATAAGGTATGACTCAAGGCCACATCAAACCATGCTCAGCCTCGTAGCTAGCCCTACGAGGATAGGAGAGGGCTCTCTCCGGGTCAATCTCGGCAAAATATAATCGAAAAGGCTTGAGATGACCGAATTTATGACTGATTTTAGGCTAGGTATGAAGTACAAAGAGTTTAGAATTGATTTTTAAAATATTTTGTTGAATTCAAGGGAAGGGCAATTTTGGATGCGGGGATGAGGCACAACTTTTGCAGAGATATACTTGGGGCAAGATAGGTGATTGTATTGATGCCTTAAAGCAAGTGAGATGGGTAGATCAGACTGGTGAGGAGCTAAGGAGAGTAAGGGAGTCTCAAGGATTCTCCTTAAACTGAAGAAAACATAAAAGATTAAACAAATTTAAAGGCAAAGCATAGCAATTTCATGGATTCTAACTTAACACTTCATTTGTTTAATTACAGAAGATTCAATAGAGAAAATGATACACATACACAACTTACAAGTACTGAGAGAAACACACCATCAACACATAAAGCCACATGAATCCCAAATAGTGCTGCAAAACCCTGATCTTTCCTTTGCCAAAATGCAAATAAGATATGTACAATATAGTCTCAAGCTATTTCCAAGAGTCCAACCTCTCCAACCTCTGAAAATGATTGAGAAATTACATCATATAAACCATCCTAACCCCTTTCCTTGCCTCTAGTGGCTGAGCTCATCATTCTAGGAGCTGTTTGAACTAATTCTAAACAAGAAACTTAAATCTAGGTAGTCAAACAACTTACCCCTATATGCTAGGAAACTGATTCATTCATTAAATTTTTGCTATTTTGTGAATGAATCATCTAGAATAGGTAAAAGTGTGCCAAAATTACATCATACACATCAAATTACAACAAGCTGGGTCAAACATCACATCAAGAGGTGAAACTAGTCATAACTGGCTGAAATTCTGAGCTGGAAGGTGAAAATTTGACCAAAAAACCCTGTGCGCCGCACGCCTGAGCCCTATGTGCCACGCGCCTTTCCACCTGTTTTTGGGGCACTTCCTGGCATCCCAATTGAGCTCAGGTTGGCTTTTTGGAAAGCCCAAGATGTCTACTTTCTAACCCAAGTGGAATTTTCCAATTTGGTGTCCATTTGACCCTCCAAACGTGCATTCTCCCGGAAGTACTTCCTGCTGGTGCAAAAAGTGGCAGAAAGGTGATTTTCATGATGTTTTTGAGACTTTTGGTCACCCAGAACTTGATGAAATGCTTTGGCAATGGCTGAGCATGTATAATTCATCATGAAAAATTCAAAACTACAAGCCATTTGTGATTTGGACCTCCCAATCTTATGGGTCGCGCGTGGCGCGCTATGCGTTGAGCCAAAAAACCTATTTTGCAAGCCAGAAAATTTCAAAATGATAAAATTTTCTCCGAAATTTCTCAAATTTGGAGCGAAGACCTTCCATCATGTATTAGGTCTAGCCAATGAAGCCTCGGCCAAAATTTGAAGTCTATCCTCCCTTCCCTTTTTCGACATTTTAGTGCCCTCCTAGTGCATGCAGTTTCAGTTGTAAAGTCACTGTCTTGGTCATATAATTTATCGGTGTTTGCCTCCATGGTGTTGAAAGTCTATGCCAAGTGTATGTTTGGTTTGTTGGGAATGAAAAATTAGAACCTGGTGTCTTGTTTCAATGCCAAATGTGTGCCAAAGGGAAATGAGAGACTACTGGGATAGGGTATAGTATATGGACTAGGGTTTGGGTTTGTGACTTTGTAAAATAGGAATTGGGGGTATGGGATCATATGATAGGATTATGAGGGGATTAATGAGGAAGTTTGATGAGTTACTTTGGGAATGGGAAACAAATGGAAATGGGAAAAAATGATGACCTTGGTTACACTCTGTTTTTGAAACCCTACAACAATTTTTGCATTCAAACCCTACAGCAATTTCATTGACAAAGGAGGGATTTCCACTTGGATTTTATAAGGCAACATATGATGAACCCGTAATCTTTCAAAAGTCAAGCACAAGTGGTGGATATGAGCCTACCTTCAAATTTGTGCGGAGACGAGGAATTTTTGTGTTTTTCCAAACCAAGTTTGGGCTTAAACCCCAGTGCGTCGCGCACCTCACCCAATGCACCGCGTGCCTCTGATGCGCCGCGCGCCCAGCCTGATGTGCTGCGCGCACCCAATGACATAGTGCATTTTGAAGAAGGCTTTTGGAAACCTTCCCTATGTCCAAATCGGGTGTAGGATAGCTCGTTGGAAAGGCCTTTGAGTCTAATTTCCAAATCAACTAGAATTTTTAAATTTGGAGTTCTTTTTCCTTGTCAAAAATCAAATATCCCAAGACTGGTCAAAATGTGCCAAATGAGGCTGCCTCAAGGCAGAGTGCTGTTGCAGTCAACTTTTGAATGCGTTCCTCAACTCCAAATTGAGCTCATCATAGCTCATTGGAAATATATTTGTGTCTAGTTATCATGTGACTCATAAAGAAAGTTATTTGGCCAACCAAGCTAGGAGAAAACTTGATTTTCCCAAGGTCACGTCAGAGGTGCATCAATTCTCCCGAGGCGATTGTATTTTTGACATTTCTCTAAAACCATGATACCTGTGTAAAACATGAGGGAGTTTTTTCTTCTTTGGCATGTTGTGGACAAAAAAATCTCTCAGTTTTCCAAAATTCATCTTTGATTGCTCCGAAACATCTTTTGAGTGAAACTTATCCCGATGTGTGAAACAAGGGATTTTGTCGAAATGAAGCGAAATGAAGGGGATAAGGGGCTTCTAAATTATTGGGGAAATTTTGGGAAGTAGGGAGGGATGTTAGGAAGTAGGGGAAAGTGGAATCTTAGAGATCGAGTGAGAGGAAGAGGTCCAAAAGGGAAAAACACAGGCCTAGCCTAGAAAATTGCCAAGTTGTGGCAAGAAACTAGGGTTTGTGCAAAAATGAGGAATTTGGGGGATCTCAGTGATGGGAAGTGTTTAATAAGGTAAATGAAGGACAGGGGAAGGTGTATGAACATCTGGATACAAGTTTTGCTAATGATTTGACCGTCCAAGAGAAATTGCCTTCAAAACCCTAGGAGAGGGAAATGAACCTTGCCTAGGCGCAACTGAGGCATGAACGAGGTGTGAAATGACCCAATGGAACCTGACACGATGATAAAAACCTTCTGAATGATGATAGACTCAGCTGAATGGTGAGATGGACAGAGATTTGGACAATTTTGAAAAGAGTGACAACAAACCCTAGACTTAATGCCTAGTGACCAAATTTTGCTTGAAGACTCCCTGAAATGACAAAATTTGACCTTGACACTTTGAGACCACTTTGTAAGAGCATATTTGATCACTAGAGGAAGGCTGGAAAGACTGACACTAACAAAACCTTTTTGCAATCTCCATGGTATGCTGATATTTGTTTTGTATTGTTAAACCTGTGCGCTCCCCCAGGATTGACCAGAACCAAGAAAAGATTTTTAAGGATGAAATCATCAAAGTTTTGTGTCATAGATGGTGCCTTGTTTTGGAAAAATCATGAAGGAATATTGCTTAATTGTTTGGCTATGAACGAAACTAACAGCATCATGAAATAATTCCATGCAGGGGACTGTTGAGGACACTTATATTGGAAGTCCCCTGCTGACAAGATTTTAAGGGCTAGTTATTATTGGCCCTCTTTATTTGCAGATGTCAAGAAATTTGTTGTTTCATGTCATAAATGCCAAATTTTTGAAGGAAAAAGAAAATTACTGCCTTTTCCCCTCAAGCCCATTTCAACCGAAAAGCCTTTTCAACAATGGGGTCTTGACTTCATTGGAGAAATTCATCCCTCTTCCTTAGGCCAGCACAAGTGGATTTTAAAAGCCACTTATTATTTCACTAAGTGGATTGAATCCATCCCATGTAGACAAGCCAATGAATCCACCATTATCCAATTCCTTGAGAGCAATATCCTTTCCAGATTTGGTTGCCCTGAGAAAATCATCACTGAAAACGTTGTTGCCTTCAAATCCAAAAAGATCATCAACTTCTGCCATAAATTCCACATTACCTTGGGCCACTCCACAGCGTACTACCCTCAAGGTAATGGCTTGGTTGAATCATCCAACAAAAGCCTCATCAATATCATAAAGAAACTGCTAGAGGAAAACAAAAAGAACTGGCATAGGAGACTCACAAATGCTCTGTGGGCAGACAGACTGTCAACCAAGAAATCAATTGGGATGAACCCTTATGAGCTAGTATACGGCATGGAGGACAGATTTCCTTCATCTTTGGGCATTCCTACTATCAAACTGTTGCAGGAGATTCAGGCTGAACCAAATGACATGCAGAGAAGAGTTAATCAGACCATTCACCTTCAAAAAACCAAAGAGCAAGTGTATGACAAAGCTCAAATGTTGCAAGAGAAACTCAAAAAGATGTTTGATAAGAAAGCTAAAGAAGAGGATTTCTGGGTTGGCAACAAAGTTCTAAGGTGGGACTCATGAAGAGAAGACAAGGGAAAGCACACCAAATTCGATTTTCTATGGAAAGGGACATTACACTATCAGCGCAATGCAAGGCAATAACACATATTTCCTCAAGTCCCTGGATGGCAGCACAACTGAAGAAGGTCCTGTTAATGGATGAATGTTAAAACATTACCATGATCCCTTTTGAAAGAAAGAACAGACAGTGTTATTTTCTGTACATAAATGTTTGTATATATCAACATTTTATTTTATTTTGTAACATTCAAAATGCTAAAGCACGCAGAAGAAAGCAGGCGGTGCTTCACAATTCACTAGAAAATCAGGTGAAGGAAAGTGTTGTTTCCAATCCAAAAGTTCAAATCAAGCCAACAGTCAGCACTAAGAAGTTTCAAAGCACAACAACAATAGAATATCAAGGCAGTCTGACCTGTTGTTCTTGGCTTCTCAAAAGTTGAAGCCATCCCCAAGTGGAGCCACTGTTAGCCTTCTGCTGCAGCAGGTTACTCATATTTCATGATGGACATTTTTACAGGCCAAATATGTCATACTTTGCATGCCGCAATGCTCCATATTTGCTAACAGTCACCAAAGAAAGAGGCCATGAAAGTGTGCAAGTCAAATTTCATCTACTGCATTCCAATTTTGGAGAATTATTCCATTTTTGAAGACTTTCCATGCCTAAGGGAGGTCCAAACAGCTTAATCTTGGTCTCCCTAGGTTTCAGTTTCCTGTTTTAGAATATAGAGAATGAATAATCTGTCCAAACAGCTTAATCTTGGCAGATTCTTAGACAAGTAGAGAAGCAAAGGAGCCCAACTGTTTAATCTGGGCCCTTGGAAGAAATAAGGGTAGTCTGTAGATAGGAGGACAAAAAAAGAAAAGTTGAAAAGCTGGGTATGCAAGTCTAAGTGCACCCAAACCAAAAACAAGAAAAAATGTTAGGTAAGTAGGCTGGGTAGGTAGCTTTATGGTTGTAGAATCATTGATTATGATCAGTTTTGTGTTTTCAAAAGTTATATCCATTCAATCAGTATAGCAAGGCAGTTCCCATTTTGAAGGACTTCAAGTGAGGCATGTCTAACTTCCCCTTCTTCTCTCCCCTAAATCATTTACTAACTCCCCCTAGAGAGGTCAAGATCTGCTTGATAACTCTCCCTTTCATCATTTTCATAACAATTCACCCTGGTAAAGATCTTCTTTACTCAAGCAATATTCATACTTCCTTTACGGATCATTGCTTCCTTTAAAAAGCCTAAGATTCACATACTTAGTGCTTTCTTATCACTGGTCATATTAACCGCTAACCTTACTATATAGCTCCCTATCTATCTCCTCATCCCCTATTTTTAACTATGTTAATAACTCCCTTATATATTTATCCCCTCCTTCTGGTTGAAAATAACCATAAGTATACTGGGGAATTGCTTAGTTTATCCGAAGCTTAGCAAGAACCCTCATGCTGCCCCTTTAAACCATCTTCTAATGCAATGGACTCCTTCCAAAGCATGAAAATCCTTTGTTTTAGGTTATCAGACCCCTTCGGAGGCCTCAAATAATCCTCAAAAACATACATACCCATCTTCCCCCCATAATAAACTTTGCCAATTTCCCAAACATTCTTCTGATCTCTTTGGATCCCCCTTCGACGCGATATCGCAGTCGGAAGTCTCAATGGCAAAATTGCCCGTTTTCCTCCCCGACGAATGCTCCGCTGATGCCATCTTGTGATCAACATATCACAATATTTTATACCACATATGTGTGCCCCTTTCCCTTTTGGCCCGATGCACTATCGCGATATCGACAATCGGCGGTGGCAAGCATCACGTTTCCAAAATAAATATTGTCTCCTTCTCCGCCGATGCGATATTGCGATCACATCGAAAGAAGTATATCGCATCGCAGTAACATATGAGGCACCCTGCCGACCATATCATTGCCACATCACCCTGCCATGTCACCCCGCTGATGTCATGCTGATGTCACCCGCCATATAGCTGACGTCAGCAGCTAAAAAAAATGGAAAAATGAGCAAGCATGAAAGCCAAGCTTCGGAGCGCTGGAATGAAAAACAGAGGCAGTTTTTGATGCGCGATTAGCGCAAAGCGCTAATCTTGCATCGCTACGGGAAATAGGCCATATTGGAGAATATTTAGGGAATCTTTTGATTCCTCGGCCAATTTTGCACTGAAAAAGGCCGAAAAAGCTCGATTTTTCTAATTTAAACGCATCAAAAGACAGAGAGAGACCCGGTTCAGATGTTAGAGAGTATCAGAGCAGATTTGGAGCCAAAATCCACGTCAAAGAGTATCAGTGTTGTGGAGAAGTGTATCAGAGGATATTTTCTTAGTGCTCGAGGCAAATCAAGCATTGAAAGAAAGCCCTGAAAGTCAAGGAGCAGTTAAGGAACCATTCAAAGCTCACCAGCACAAATGACTGCACATTAAAGCTCACAGGAGATCAGTGGACTAGAACTCAATGCATAGTTATTACAGAACCGCTACACCAAGACACAGAGGACAACACATTAACTCATTTTTTTGATCCAGCTGCTACTAGCGAAGCCCGAGGCAGATTTATTTGCATTTAATTCCAGCGTAAGTTAGGTTTAGAAAGTTTTCTTCCTGCAGACCTGTTTAGGTCGGTTGTAATAAATAACTTTAGATATTTTGCTTATATATACCACCCTGAAAAATGGAGTTGGTTGGTTGGTCGTTTGATCTCTCTTAGTTTTGATATTTTGCCTGAGTAGAGAATCGCACTGTAAATGTGATATTTTCTATAATCAAAGACTGCTGAAATGCATGGATTCTGAAAGTGTCTGCTGTGTTTAATTGGTCGAGGAGTGACTATGGAATTCCTGTGCTTCTACATGGCTCAATAAGTGTTTCCTTAACTCTGTTTTGTTTTCCATGTTTGTTTTTGTCATCAATCCACCATCTAAATTGCAGAAAAGAAGAATAGTTTAGGATTCGCTTGGTTGCATCTTGGGCTCAATTTCTGCAATTTCTTCATGTTTTCATCTGGAATGGTTATGAAAATTCATACTTAAATGATCTTGTTTACACTGTTTCTTTCATATATGAATGTTAGTTTAGGAATTCTTAAATGCTCCTAGATAACCATTCATTCACCTCTCTTCCCTGTTAGTTGATGAAAGATTC
Organism: Pinus taeda; assembly: GCA_000404065.3. Lineage (NCBI taxonomy): Eukaryota > Viridiplantae > Streptophyta > Pinopsida > Pinales > Pinaceae > Pinus > Pinus taeda. The sequence continues at coordinate 190,766 of APFE031658611.1, read as the reverse complement.
TTAATTGCCTTTCATCTCTGACTTTCATCCCATCTTTTCAACAAATTGGTATTGTTTCATGTGTAGCTATCCCACTCCATAATCCTCTTGTGACCAAGAAAATGCAACAGCAAGCCTTAATCCATGACTCCATGCCCAATGGTTTGAACTTATCACCCGATCCCTTGCCTCTCTACTCCAATGAAATTTCCTTCCATCCAAACTCCATCCAAACAAAAAATCAAAACCCTCGAACCCAATAGCTAGCCTAAAATCATTATCAACAAAGCTAAATCATCAAGAGAGAGCCCTCTCTCATTGCAGGTAGGCTAGAACCTGTAATTCAAAGATTGGTTTGTGGTTACCTCGGCCGTATCCCTTCAGGAGCTTAGGGACAACCTGAGTGATAACATGAACCACACCATATGTCACCTCAGCAAAGTCAACCATTTCTACCATTGCCTTTGCCACCACCATTTAGACCACCTCAACTACCTGCTCAACCAGTACCAAATCCTAATAATAAGGTGGTACAATTGATTCATTTGTTGGGACGGTCCCCTTCTCCTACCTATCAAATCTTGTCAGTTAAGATAAATGAGATTCATTTGAGATCAGGAATGGTAGTTAAACCAAAAAAACAAAAACAATCCACGATGATCATTGAGGAGAAAAATGAGGACAAAACTCTTGATCATTCAAAAAACAATATCACCATTCATCCCATTCCCGTACCTTCAGATTCACCATCTTCTTCAAACTAACCTCCCTATCCAGAGAGGTTGGCTATGGATAAGAGTGACCCCGAGTCCACTCAGGCTTTAGATTTAAGGAATATTTGTATAAAGGTCCCTTTACTTCAAGCTATCAAAGAAATTCGCACCTGTAAAAATATAATTAGGGTATTATGTCTTAAAAATCCAAGGAGGAAGAGAGTAGAACCTCAGATCATTCAGTTTGTTGGTAGAGTATCTGAGTTGATGACAGGATGTGTATCGATGGAGAAATATGCAAATCCTAGAAACCTAGTTGTTTCTAACCATATAGTTGATATCCTTGTCTCTAATGTATTAATAGACTTGGGGGTGGTTGTCAATGTTATGACCAAGCAAACCATGGAACAACTTGGGTTGGGCCATATTTGTCCTACACCCACCGTGCCTGAACTTGCAGACATATCTAAAATCAAACCCAATGGAGTATTGGATGATGTGGCTACCTCTGTAGATTCATGGGAATACCCCATGGATTTCACTGTGCTTCAGCCAAATAATCCAGTGGGAGGACATCCTTTGATTCTGGAATGACCATGGCTTGCCACGACCGATGCTTATATTGGACGTTGCTTTGGCGATATGTAAATTTCACATGGAGACTTTAGGAAAAAGGTCACCTTATATCCACCTGCTAGATCTATTCAGGAACTCAAGGACACTTTATGGTTATATTATGTTAGCATTGATGAGGAGACCTAGTCTATCTCTTCGATTCAACATCATACTGAGTCCACCCAGGATGGCGAATTACAAAATTTCTTGAACAATCTAAACACTATGCCTAATTTTGACACACTTCATCAGATATTTAGTCTATATTTTCATGAAAATTTTGATTCCCGATCTTTCTTATCCCATACTATGGCATCATCTTCCTATAATCTTGAGCTTGAGACCACTCTTGTTAAAATTAGTCTAGGAAAGTATCTACACATTATCTTAGACCTGGATTAATATCAAAAAGAGCAACTTGAAACCTTGTTGCGAGATCACTCGAATGCATTCGCTTGGAGTTGCGAAGACATGAAAGGCATTCCTATTGAGACTTGTACTCATCATATCTATATCTAGGAGGAAGCATGACTTGTCTAACAACCCTAGATACAAATGAATATTGCACTAAGAGATATTGTTAAAGAATAATTACAAAAATTCTTAGACTCTAATTTCATCTATCCCATTTCTGACAATCAGTGGGTCTCTCAATTAGTGACAGTCCCTAAGAAAGATGGGAGATGGTGTATTTGCATTGACTATCGAGAATTAAAAAAATCCACTCTCAAGGATTACTTTCCCCTTCCTTTCATCGATCAGGTGCTAGATACCCTTGCCAGTAAAAAATACTTTTCATTTTTATATGGATTTAGTGGGTATAACCAAATCCAGTTCTCACCTTTAGATCAAGACAAAAGTACCTTTACATGCCCTTGGGGTACATTTATCAAGTGCTTCATTTCGGGTTGTGTAATGCACTTGCCACCTTTCAAAAGGTTGTGCTGGCTATTTTTTCTGATATTGAATGTGTTGATATTTATATGGATGATTTTTCTATGTTTGGTAACTCATTTTATGAAGCTCTTAAAAATCTAGAAAAAGTTCTTTTACATTTCCAAGAGGCTCATCTTTCTTTGAGTGATAAAAAATGTAGATTAATGTGCAAAGCAAGAGTGGTTCTTGGTCATTTGGTTTCTGAAAAAGGTATCCAGGTAGACCCCGCTAAATTTGAAGTCATTATTCATTTTCCTACACCCAAAACACAAAAGGAAGTGAGAGGTTTCCTGGGACATGCAGGTTATTAATAGAGATCCATTGAAAGTTTTTCCAAGATTGTTGTTATCACTCTAGAATTTTCTCAAGGCTAATGAAAGAAATCATCGAGGTAACCACAAATCTACTTTGGAGATTAGGATCTAGCCTTCCTAATGCTCAGAGAGGGCTCTCTCTTAATGATTTAACTTTGTTGTTTTAATTGATTTTAGGCTAGTTATGTGATCCGAATCGGATCCATAAACAAGTGACAAATAACCTTGATTGTATCGGGATGAAAAAAATCCTTAATGAAATCTAAAACAACATCAAAAACACCCTGAACTAGTGGCCATGGCAGCCAGCACGGAACGATGAGGACCTCGGTCAAAGCACGCTAATCGAGGCCCATGGAGACTCCGCAGGAGGTCAAAACAACCCCTGGGAGCCCTGGATCAGGAAAAGGAGGTGATTTTGATCGCTCTTCGCTGGGCAAACAGGGCCACAATGGAAAGGCCTTTAGCACTCGGTCACGTCAGGAGCCAGAGAACCACGGGTGGAGAAAGAAAAAGCGCTACAACGTAAAGGCAGGACCCGCGCCCTAGAAACTGGTGGTTTGATCGGGGTGCCCTTGAATGGTAAGATGTTTTGGACAAGAGCGAAGCGATCCCACTCAGCGATCAACGTGTGGTAGCAGAGGTGAGAGAAAAGCAACTATGATCACATGCTAACGGTCGAGCAAGTCAACTGCGTTCGACGTGCATATGATGTTGGATTTGGAGGAGCCCAGATTGGACGACTGAGATTGCGCCTAATAGAAAGAATCGGAATCGACAGGGAAATAAGTTGCGATTTAAAAGGATTTGGAATTTGTTTGAATGCCACGGTGGAGAAGAACGTATTCACGACATAACCAGAGAAATGAACCAAAGAAGCATTTTGGCACCAATTAGATGGGAACACGTGGCACTCCCTGAGTGTTCATGCTGACACCGAATAGGGAACTCCAAGCATAGCTACAGAAGGTGAATCGACACAGGTGGGAGAGGAACCGAAGAGGCACAGGGATCGAATGGTTAAAGCCATGGATGAAGAGTGTCGAATGAAGTTGGAGGATTAGAGAGGAGTCCAAGAGACTAGAGAGATAGTGAACAGTGAACCTTGAGAGGAGGACTGAACACAGAGAATAGTAAAGCCAAGTAGAGAAGATAGAGGGCCAAGCTGACCACAGGAAACATCGAGCACCAGAGAGCTTGAAGATTCAAGCCTTCCCATTGAGGAATCTGTCTGGATTGAGCATCACAGTTGGCTCTTTCCACTGTAGACCAAAGGTCACAGTGCTGGTAGGAAGAAAAAGAGTTTGTGAACTCTAAGTGGCTTGGGGAATCCAAGAACCACCCTACCAAGCAAAATCTGCTATCAGGAGAACTCATATTGAGTCCCTGCATTGTAAATTCTTTGCTGTAAGACACAATAAAACCAAGCCACCATTGAATCTGGACCGGAGACGTAGCCCTAAAGAATAGGGTGAACTCCTTATTAAAAATTGTTTGTGTCTAAGTATTGCTAACAACATTTCTCTGTTGTCTTTCCATTTAAATGTCTATGTATTAGCAATACGATCGATTCGTTGTTTCAATAACACATAACACACACCAACACATGAGTCTGTAATACCTTTTGTTTAATAAATCTTCAACTGAGGTCACTCATAGGGTGATTATCAGATCAGGTGGTATCAGAGCTCTAGGCTGTAAGGTTAGATAGGATTTTTTTGGTTTAGTTGTGAATGCTCACTAGATCAAAGCTCAAATTAGGAGAAGGAGAGTTGGTGAAAACTAATCCTGAAATTGGGAGAGTCTATTCTTGGAAGACAATGTCAGAAGAGGGTTCTATAGGGCCAGACCCACAGTTCATAGAGAGTTTCCTAGCTATAAAGTCTATGGTAGAAGAAATGTATAGGGACTTTAGAAAGCATAAGGATGAAGATTCATCAGGCTCTAAACAAGAAAAATAAGAAGATGAATCTCATTCCCATGACCATTCAAAAGGAAAGGGAAAAGAAGAAAGCTTTCCTACACCTCCTAGTAGCCCTGTGCATAATAAGAAAGCATCCTTGATTAAATTGGATGTCAAATTTGATTTTCCTATATATGATGGAGAGATAAATGTTGAAAAGTTGGAAAATTGGACTAGACAAATTGATGTGTATTGCAGAGTACAGAACATAGACTCAGACGAGAGTAAAATTCAGCTCGCAAGCCTACGCCTAGAGGGCACTGCCTTGGTTTTGTGGGAAGGCAGAACCCAAGCTGATATGAGGAAGCATGGTAAGACCATCTCTGTCTAGAGTGAATTTTTTTCTACAATCAAAAAGAAATTCTATCCATTGGCCTACATGCAACAATCCATGATGAGTTGGCAAACTCTTTGGCAGTTGAAAGGGCAAAGTGTACAAGGGTATACTCAAGAATTTAGAAAGAGAGCATTGATGTTGGGTATCTCATTAGACTCACCATAAACTCTTTTGAAGTACATTGGTGGTCTACACAGCCACATGAGGCATACCATCCTCATGTTTAATCCCACTAGTATAGATGAAGTATCTGTACAAGCTACTCATCTAGAAGCTAGAGGAAAGAATGGAAATCCAAAAGTTGGGGGACCATCCCAACCCAATGTAAGCAAGAGCAAGGAGAAAAGAAAACAGAAGTGGAAAGCAAGGAAGGCTAACACTACACAGCAAGGCAAAGCTTCATGTACTCATTGTAAAAAGGAGGGGCATGATGATGTGCATTGTTGGATTCTGCATCCAGAGCTGAGACCTAAGAAGTCTGAGGGAAAGAAGAAGAAGACTGCTACAGCTATTCAAAAAGATTTGGGGTCAGACTCGGGAGATGAAACAATCATTGCAGCCACAGGTATAAAAGGTAAGAATTCAGAAGCATCTACTAGTAATTCTGGTCAATCTGTTATTGATGAAGAACATGAGAGAAAAAGACATGAGCTTTTCCATATTTGAGTTGTTTCCAAAAATCAAAAGATTGATACTTTGTTTGATAGTGGCTCACAAGTAAATCTAATTTTTGAAGAAATTGTAAAGAAATTGGGATTAGCAACTACACCTCATAAGAAACCATACCCATTAGGATGGTTGAATGATAAAGCACAACTACAAGTGACTAGAGAGTGCAAACTCAAGTTTTATTTTGGGTCAGCATTTGTAGATGAGGTTGAGTTATATGTAATTCCTTTGGATATATGTGGAATTTTTTTAGGAAGTCCTTACTTGTATGATAGAAAGGCTATTTATATAGAGCTGAGAACAAGTATCTACTTGTTAAAGAGAGAATCAAATACTTTGTAAGAGCTCATAAGCTCAAGAATAATTATACTCTCATAAATTCAGGACAGATGAAAAGAATGATAAATTCATGCAAACAGTTCTTACTGATGGTTGTAAAGGAAAAGACACTTGATAAAACCAATGTATTTGAGGGTTGTAATGCTGATCAGCAAGCTGATATAGAAAAGATTGTTTCAGAGTATGATGTCTTGTTTCAAGAACCTAAAGGTCTGCCACCAAAAAAGGGAATAGTACATGATATTATTTTGCAGCAAGATGTTCCTTTGCCTAACATTGGGATGTACAGGTTGTCCGCTTTAGAGAATATTGAAATCAAGAAGCAGGTGCAGGAGTTGCTCGAGAAAGAGTTCATCAGGCCTAGCACATCACCATGTGGGTCGCCAATCGTTTTGGTGAGAAAGAAAGATGGCTCGTGGAGAATGTGCATTGATTACCGAGCATTGAACAAGATAACAATCAAAAATCGTTATCCCCTTCCTCGCATAGATGATCTTTTAGATCAATTGAAGGAAGTTGTCTGTTTCACCAAGCTGGATTTGCACAGTGGATACCATCAGGTCAAAGTTGCAGAGCAAGATGCATGGAAGACTGCTTTCAAAACAAAGCAGGGATTATATGAATGGCTCGTTATGCCTTCTGGCTTGACCCATGCCCCTACTACTATCATGAGATTAATGAATGACATACTTAGACCTTTTCTTGCTGATTTTGTTATTATGTATCTGGATGACATTCTGATTTTTAGTAAAACGTGGGAAGAACATTTAAAGCATGTTAAGCAGACATTAGATGTTTTGAAAAGAGAAAAACTTTATGTTAAACTCTCTAAATGTGAATTTGGCAAAACATCTCTAAATTATTTGGGTCATATAGTAGGGGGAGGTGAATTGAAAATAGATCCCTCTAAAGTGGCAATCATCATGAACTGGCCTAAAACCAAGTCTGCTACAGAAGTGAGAAGCTTCTTAGGAGCAGCACAGTATTGGAGGAAGTTCATTTCAAATTTTTCCTCAATTACAGCTCCCTTACATGCTTTGACAGGATTGAACAAGGTGTTTCAGTGGGGAGGCAAATAGTAGAAAGCCTTCGACACCTTGAAAGAAAAAATTAGTACAACACCTATACTAGCACTTCCAGATCTACAAAGACCATTTGAGATCCAAACTGATGCTAGTGACTATGCCATGGGAGCAGTGTTGAAACAACATGGTAAACCCATATGTTATCATTCTGAGACTTTTAATCCTGCTGTAGTTAACTATCCTACCTATGATAAATAATTGTATGCATTAGTTTAGAGTGTGAAAAAGTGGAAACATTACTTAATGGGTAAAGAAACAATAATACATACTGATCATCAGCCACTTCAATACCTACACTCCCAAACTAAATTGTGGAAATCAAGACATTACAGATGGATGGGTTTTCTACAACAGTTTCATTTAGTCATCAGATATAAAAAGGGCATACATAATAAGGTTGTAGAAATGTTATCTAGACCCATTATAAATGCATCTACCATACTTAAGCATAATTCTGTGCTGCATGAAAGCTACATAGAAAAGTATGCTCAAGATATGGACTTTAAAGATGTATATGCAACTTTGAGTCAAGGAAAAAGATTAGAAGAATTGGACTATCATGTGAAGGACCAACTCTTGTATCATTGTGAGAAACTCTGCATTCCACAAACTGAGAGAGAAAAGATAATTAGGGAAACACACACTTCTCTAATATCAGGTCACTTTGGGGTAAGTAAAACAGTTGCACAACTGCAAAGGTTCTGCTATTGGCTGAAGATGAGTGACACAATTTCTAGATATGTAAAGGGGTGTGCTATGTGTGCTAAAAGCAAGCCCAACAATAGAAAACCAGGCTTGTAAACTCCCTTGCTAGTTCCTTCTCACCCTTGGGAGAGCATTTCCATGGATTTTGTTGGAGTACTACCTAAATCTAGGAAAGGTCATGATTATCTATATGTTGTTGTGGATAGGTTCAAAAAAATGTGTATTTTGATGCCCTGTAGAAAACATATTACAGCTGAACAAACTGCAAAGTTATTCTTTGAACATGTATGGGTTCATTTTGGATTACCCTCTTCCATTATATCTGATTGAGACACTCGATTTGTGGGGAAGTTTTGGTCAAGTTTGTGGGAACTAATGGACACCAAATTAAAGAAAAGCACAACTTTTCATCGACAAATAGATGGCCAGACAGAAGTAGTTAACAAGACAGTGATCCAATTACTGAGAGGATATTGCAGCAAACATCCTAAGCTTTTGGATGAGCACTTGTGCTATGTGCAGCATGCTTACAATAGAGCCAAACACTCTTCTACATAGAGATCTCCTTTTGCAACCTATTTTGGTTTCATACCAAGGTCTCCTTTGGATTTTGTCTTTGGTAAAGATACCATGGTTGATAGACATAGTGATGTGGACAAGGCAACTAGGTTAATTGAATATATCCAAGAGATCCACCAGGAAGTAGAGGAACAACTGGAAAGGAGATGAGCAAAGTACAATGCTAGGCATGATAAGCATCAGATGGAGCATAGTTTTAAAGTTGGAGACCAAGTCTGGCTGTATATCAGCAAGGACAAAATGCAAGGTGAAGGTAAAAAGCTAAAACCTATCAGGTATGGACCCTTCAGAATACTTGAGAAAATTGGTGAAAATGCCTTAAACCTTGATCTTCCAGCTTACATGCACATCTACTCAGTAGCGAATGCAGATTGTTTGAGGTTGTTTGAACCTTCAATGATTGACGACCCTGAAGAGCAGAGTCAATTACCTTCTGTTGACGACCTGCTACCTGAATATCTTAATGAGTTGCAGGAAGATACAATGCTGGACAGGAAGGTGAGGATGACGTGCAGTGGATAGGTGGAATACCTCAGGATTGGGCTTAAAGGTTCTAAGCCAAGTAGTGCGAAGTGGATTGATATTGGACAAGTGAGACAATAGTTTCCTCACTTAGTCGATGCTTGAAGAAAAACCAACTTTTGGTGGTCCAAAAGATTTTTCAGTAGGGAGGCTGTGATCTGAATCAGATCCATAAATGACTGACAAAGAACCTTGACTATATCAGGATGAAACAAATCCTTAATGAAATCCAAAACAGCATCAAAAACACCCTGAACTAGTGGCCATGGAAGCCGGCGCGAAACGACAAGGACCTCAGTCAAAGCGCACTGACTGAGGCCCATGGAAACTGCACAGGAGGTCAAAGCAGCCCCTGGGAGCCCCGAATCGGGAAAAGGAGGTGATTTTGATGCACGATTAGCGCTTAGCACTTAAGTGCTAATCGCGCATCGCTGGGAAAAAAAGGTCGAAATGGAAAGGCCTTAAGCACTCGTTCATGTTGGGATCCAGAGAACCGCGGGCAGAGAAAGAAAAAGTGCTACAACACGAAGGTGAGACCCGCGCCGTAGAAATTGGCGGTTTGATCGGGGTGCCCTTGAATGGTAAGAGGTTTTGGATAGGAGCGGAGTGATCCCACTCAATGATCGACGCATGGCAGCGGAGGTGAGAGAAAAACCATCGTGGTCACGTGCTAACAGTCGAGAAAGTAAACTGCATTCATCGTGCGTATGACGTTGGATCTGGAGGAGCCCAAATCGGATGGCTGAGATTGTGCCTGATAGAAAGAAGTGGAATCGATAGGGAAATAAGATGCGATTTAAAAGGATTTGGAATCTGTTTGACTACCACAATGGAGAAGAATGTATCCATGACATAATCGGAGAAACGAGCCGATGAAGAATACTGGCACCAATTAGATGGGGACACGTGGCATTCCCTGAGCATTCATGCTGACACCGAACAGGGAACTCTAATCATAGCTGCAGAAGGTGAATCGACGTAGGCAGGAGAGGAATCAAACAAGTACAGGGATCGAATGGTTAAAGTCATGGACATAGACAGTTGAATGAAGTTGGAGGATTGGAGAGGAGTCCAAGCAGCCAGAGAGATAGTGAACAGTGAACCCTGAGAGGAGGACTGAACACAAAGAACAGTAAATCCAAGCAGAGAAGACAGAGGGCCGAGCTGACCACAGGCAGCATCAAGCACCAGAGAGCTTGAAGATTCAAGCCTTCCCATAGAGGAATTTGTCTGGATTGAGCATCACAGTTGGCTCTTTCCATTGTAGACCAAAGGTCATATAGCTGGTAGGAAGAAAAAGAGTTTGTGAGCTCTGAGTGGCTTGGGGAATCTAAGAACCACCCTGCCAAGAAAAATATGTTGTCAGGAGAACTCATATTAAGTCCCTGCATTGTAAATTGTTTGTTGTAAGACACAATAAAACCAGGCCACCACTGAAGCTGGATTGGAGACGTAGCCCTGGAGAATACGGTGAACTCCTTATTAAAAATTGTTTGTGTCTAAGTATTTCTTACTGCATTTCTCTGTTGTCTTTCCATTTAAATGTCTGTGTATTGGTAATCTGATCAATCCATTGTTTCAATAACACAGAACACACACCAGCACATGAGTTTGTAATACTTTTGTTTAATAAATCTTCAACTGAGGTCACTCATAGGGTGATTATCATATCATTATGTAAGCTTGATTTGGTTTTTATTTGAATTATTGGTGGAATTACTGATTTAGATGGATAGATGATTGTATATTTTCCATTGGGCTATGGAGTCAACATATCAAGAAAATAGAATAGAAACAAATTATAAAAGCAGTGTTACAGGGCAAGGTAGTTGAGAAATATTAGATCTCAAGGCTAGAATGGTGAAATGATTTTCAATTGGGATCAAGGAGCAATTAAGGATTCCTTAAACAAGATAATGAAAAAAGTGAAAGAGTTCAACTGGGATGGGAGATCTGTTAAGGATTCTCAAATCCGAATATCAGAAGAAAACATAGAAATGTATAATAGTAAGAGTAGAGTTTACTTAAACAATTTCTGCAATAACATTCCTATTATACCATTCAAATTTAGAAAACATTCAAGTTTATGGAATATTTTAGAGAAGAACATGAACAATTGAAATATAATTCACTGAAGTGGCTCAACACATGAATCCTGTAAATAAATGCTTCTATTATTTTCCCTGTCTGTCAACTGAAAAAGTACATTAAACCCTTAGGTTGTGGATGAGTTCACCTATAGAAATGTTAAAAAATCCACACTCTATACTTCGAATTTAAGTATTTATACAAAAAATAGTTACAAAATATCCTAAATTGTTTTAGGAATTATTCAAGGAAAATAAATATCTCCATGCAACAAGATAGAGACACCTAGGAAACTAAAAGGCTAGTTGTCCATTCTTATATTGATTTTTTTGTTTTATGCTTTGATCTTTTGCTGCTTTTTCTCCTTTGTTGTTGCTCAAGATTGGCTGTCCTTTTACTCTGCCTTTTCACTGATGCTCTTTCATATGATACTTTTTGACTTAGTGGATCTAATATTTTACTTTGACTTCTCTGTATTCATTGTTTACCTTGCATTTTCACTGTAAATCATTCAATTTTTCCCAAGTCTCTGTATCTGATAATTTAATATTTACCATTCTTCTATAAACTTCATTAGCTTCTATGTATTTTACAAAGGTGGGCTTGTTTATAAAAATATGTTTTACCTCATGTTGGAGGTAAAAGAGGTTCTCAAAAGCCTGGTAAAGGACTTTTCTGGTAGGCATCCCTTTCATGGAGGAAGTACTGGCTTGTTCCTTTGCCACTTCCCTAATTCTCTTGTCATAGTCTTCATGTGGCATTAATCTGTCATTAATTACCAGTGGATTAGGTAGACCTTTCTACCTCCAAGCATCAAATTTGACCATGAACCTGCCTATAGCTAGCTCCATTGTTTGGCATTTGTCCTCAAGCTGCATCATCAGCTTCCTCTTGGTGATTGCCTTCTTCACCTCTATTATAGTACTAGTTTTGTCAGCTATTCTAGAAAAACGACCATTAGGTGTGTATACATGGTTCTATGGTAGCAGCGGAGGTTTCTGAGGCTTGAATTGTATATGAATTACTTGAAATTTGAAGTGAGTCGTGTCTTTTGGTTGCAGGTGAGGTTAAAATGGTTGAGCAGAGCTTCGGGATTCAGAATTGGTCTGTAGAGGTGTTCACAAGGAAATAAGAGTAAAAAGAGTGAAAAGGGGGATTTTTTGTTTTTTATCCGACAGCGGTTAACCTTTGGACACGAATTTAAAGTGTGAATAGTGGGTGGTTTACATTTACGTAGAGAGGAAGTTTTATGACATATCACACTAGTTTTGAGTGATGGGCGGTATTTTTTGAGAGCATGGGATATAACATGGGGATGCCACATAGCAAAAGAGAACTCGGGGAAAACCACGAATCTCGCGTGCTTTTGAGATTTTAACTGTCGAACGGTGGGAGTGCGTGATATGGATATGGTCCGTCGGGTCTAGGAGTGTTTGAACGAAAGGTTATCGCGCAACAGAGTTATGAGGGGTGAGTGGGAAGTGGGGTCGGGTTTAAATAATGTGGCAGGTTTAATATATTTCAAAGGTTTAGTGAAGGTCTAGATTTACAAAATGGGGGGTTAAATATATAAAATGAGATTACAGGTTAGAATAATGTAATGGCTAAGTTAAAAAGGGTATTGGGGAGGGTTTTTTGGATGGGGCCCGATACATTATTCAAACTTAGGATAATGGGGTTTAGTGGGTTTTTAAGGGAAAAAGGGAAATTAATAGGGGGGAATGATTTTTAAAGGGTAATGTCTAGAGAAAGGTATGAAATAAAGGGTACAAGGGTTATTTTTTACAATGAGAATGTGTTAAAATGAGAGGAAGTGAAAAGGAAGGGTCCTTTGGAATCAAGGGGAAATTAGTGAATGAAGAGCAATGAACAGGTAATGGAGGGAAACTTAGATATGTAAGGGTTTGAGTGAAATGAGGGGCAATTAGTGAATGAAATTTAGTATTTAGGCCTAAAATCATATAGAACTTGTTTAGGGAAAATACCCAAAGTACTACATAACTTTTGTGAATGTCCTCTTTCATTTGCCAGTTCCTCCTACACATGAAACATAGGATTAAGCATAATGAAAGTGCATTTGAGCTTGCAACCTTGTGTACACCAAAACCTCTTGTATATACCCTTTATTTACCCTAGAATTTTCTCTTCATTTATTGGGTGCATTTGTGCTTGCTGTCCCTTGATTTCTTTTTCTTTGATAAGAAAACTATCTAATTCTAACCTTATAGCTTCCAAGGTCTCAGATTAAACCGATGAGCTCCTTATTATTCTCTACCTAACTACTGATCTGCCAAGTTTAAACAGTTTGGCTAGATCTTTATTCTCTATCTATCAACATGAAATTTAGGTCATGAATGAATCAAGATTAAGCTGTTTGACCATCATGAATTGTGGCATTTTGACAAGCTGCACACAGTTTTATTTGCATAAAGTAAACTAAAAGGTAGTGGCATTTGAATTTGAATCACTTTCACAATCTCTTTTTATCTCTTTTTGGTGGGGTTCATATTTTATCTTATTCTTTGATCCTTTTCATTTTGTCCCTTGATTGTTCTTTTAGGACTTACCCTCTTTTCATTTTTTTAATATGGGAAAACATTTGAAGAAAAGCAAAGGTATGTACAATATTAGAAGACTTCACATAGTCAATTGAGAATTATGATCCATATTATTATAGGAACCTAACAATTGTGACCCCCCTTTTTCGATTACTAGCTAAGGAGAGTGAATTCACTTGGTCCAGAGCTTGCCAATAGTCATTTGAGACATTGAAGGAAAAACTAGTACATGCACCAGTTTTAAGAGGACCAAACTAATCCCTGCCATTCCATATTTCCTCAGATACTGAAGACACTTCCATTGGCGTAGCTTTAGGACAAGAGGAGAATAGATAATCCTCTGTTATTTACCACATCAGTAAACATTTGTCACATACCAAATTTAACTATACAATGACTGAGAAAGAATTTCTAGCCGTTATTTTTTCTATTAATAAATTCAAACATTACATTACAAGATATGAATTTTATGTGCATATTGATCATTGTGCTATAATATATCTAATGAATAAACCTTTAACTAGTGGTAGAGTGACTAGGTGGTTGGTTTTATTACAGGAACTCAATGTTATAATTATTCATAGACTAGGAAAGTCTAATGTTGTAGCTGATTATCTTTCTAGATTAAATCATCCCCGTGAACAAATTATTTTTTATGATGATTTCCCTGATGAACATATTTTTTCTATGTCAGCAAAATCCCCATGTTTTGCTGACATAGATAACTATTTAGTCACTAGAAAAACACCACCTCACTTATCTGCTCGTGGAAAGCAAAATATCATTAAAAAAAGTGCTTCGTATTCTTGGATACATGGAGACCTCTTTTGCATTGGACCATAATTTGTTATTCATAGATGTGTGAGAGAGGAATAAATGTTTGATCTCTTAAAATATGCCCATGATGAACCTTGTGGTGGCCATTTCGTTGATAAACAAAATGCATATAAAATTTTACACACTGACTATTTTTTTCCTTCTTTGTTTAAGGATTCTAAGCAATATGTTAGGCGTTGTGATAGTTGTCAATGGATGGGTCAACCTATTCAAGCCAATGAAATGCCTTTATGTCTTGAAGTCATGATTGAGCCCTTTGAAAATGGGCTATTGATTTGGTAGGACCCATAAACCCCACATCTTTAAATAAAAAAATATCTTGGTTTGTACTAATTTTGTTACTAAATGGGTAGATGCTAACTCAAAAAGTTGTTGTTTATTTTCTATTTAATGAAATTTTTACTAGATTTGGTGTTCTGTTGTGCTGTACAACAACCATTTCATAAAATTTTACCTTCAACTATAATATGAAATGGGTCCCTTTTAAATTTATGAATAAAATTGGTATCAACTCATCATTCTTCAAAAGGTCTGAAAGAAACAATACATTATAAACCTTTTGAATGAACATAAATTGGTCTTATAAAATAAATTAATAATTCTTTATTATTGCGATAAAGCGATTGCAAGATCGCATATCGTAATAATAAAGGATGCATAACAAAAAGACCCATTGGTTTGCCCCGATCCGACAAGTGAATAACTATCAGATATCGGTAAAGGTAAGCGATTGTAACAAAAGGCCCTCTCTCTTTGCTTCGATGCGATATCACTATCGGCGATCGGGGAATATAGCATACACACAACAAAAGGCACCCTTATAAAACTCCCAATGCGAATTAACTTTATCGTCATCGGGGATCGGGGATTTTGCAATGACACAAATGTAACTACTCGAGCATTTCTCCGATTTCCAATTGTGATAAAGCTAAGTGCGAATTTCAAAAAAGATTTAAAGGCTTGAGTATATTATGTTAGATTATTATTAAAAGCCTTTCTATTGTAGAATTGAGGCTTCTGTGATCAGTCATATTTATAAGAAGAGCTTCAGCGTAAATCACATGACAAAGACTTTTGTCGACGCGTTTCGAACCAACCAGTGTGGTTCATCGTCAGGACAAGTTGAAGAAACATATCTAGCATAGCATGTTAAATAGACTGTGCAGAGACTCCAACGGCTATATAACGGCTAATTGACAGCTACTTTGGACTTTATGGTTAGGTTAAACCTATATTAATAAAATATTATTTTTACGGTTATTTAAAATTGTATAAATAAAATAAAAATGATTTATTTAATAATATCCATTTATAGTTAAATTAATAAAGGTAATTGGTTGTTATAATTTTAATGGTAAGATTCCAATTTTAAGTTACCCCTTTTTGTTAATTAATTTACTAAATATGAATCTGTTTGTTAGGTTAAATTAGAGAGTAAATAATCTTGAAGGTAGAATTAAAAGCTAAGCTAATTTGTATTTGAATTTATTAATTAATAATAATATAAATATCAGTAAAATCTAAATGGTAGTTTATTACTTTACTTAGCTTGTTAGGAAAATATGTATATATATATTATGTTATCAGAATATTAATGTAAAATACCTTTAAGAACGGAGAGAAATCTAGACCTACCATATTTTATTATGGATAATTAAGGAGATAAATCAATAAATAGTAATAATACTATAATAAAGGAGCAATTATAAGTATAAATCAAAATAGTAACTACCTGATCAAAACTTCATGGATGTATTAAAAAATAAATAATAAATAACTAAAAAACTAATAAATAAATATAAATAAAAATTAATGAAATAAAATAACCTAAATAAAAATAAAATACAATATATATATAATATATATAACTATATATATATATATATAATATATATATATATAAGTAAATAAAATATGCATCAAATCAATAACTGAAATTTATTATGTTAGTAGGTTGGTGGAGTTTATTATATGTATATGTATATATAATATATATATATATATATATATACTATAATATATATTTATGTATATATATATGAAAATAACATAAATCTAACAAAATAGAAGAATGATAATCCAAAAGAAAATACTCGCAAACAGCTAAAGGAGCAAGAGCAGAGGCATGATATCTATATCTATTGTAATATTAATATAATAAAGGAGAATCTAAATACAAATAACAACCTAGAAGAGCGACAAAAAGACATCGGAAGCGAAGAACTAAATAAAATCCAAAGGAGATCCCAGATCCAGGAGGAAGAATCGGAAGGCAACAGGGAGAACGATGCCAGAACAACAGAAGAAAGGGGCGGGGGGGAAGAAACATTAAGAAGACAGGGCGGGGATCCAACACCTACTTACCTTCCAGCCATCATCTCTGTTGAGATTGTTAGGCCTCTTTTCAATTTCTATAGCTTCCCTTAATTTGCGATGATGGAACTGAGCCACCTTGGCAATAACCTTGGCCTCCTCAATACAGACATGATGTCTAGTTTTGTCTACATGCTCTGCTAAGGCCGAAGACTTAGTTCTCCCGTGCTTCAGGTCAGCTGCATGCTCGCAGATTCTTTATTGAATGGAGCGCCCTGTTTCTCCTATATAGGGCGTCCACATGAGCAAGGAATCATATACACACCCTTCATGTCCTTAGGGTTCACAGGATCTTTCACCGACCGAAGGGACTGACGAATGGTTTTGAGGGGCCTGAAAGTTGAGGGAATATCAAACTTTCTGAGGATTCGAGCTATCTTGTCAGTGGTCCCCTCGACATAGGGAAGATGGACACCTAGGTGGCGCTCCTTAGGATCTTTCTTCTTAAGCGCATTTCTAGAGGCTTTAAGGAAAGCTTTCCGACCTAGGTGCCTACTATACCCATTTTCCACAAAGACATCAAGGAGGTGGGATCTCTCTCTATACAGGCTCTCATTATCCGAAACCCTGAGGGCACGAGTGGCCAGGGTATTAAGAACCCCCATCTTCTGAGCAGGGAAATGGTGGGAATCGGCGTGAAGATACTGCTCAGTGTGCGTCTTCTTGCGGAACACGGAGTGGGAGAGAGAGCCATCCTCCTTCCTAGAAATAAGAATATCAAGAAAAGGGAGGCTACCATTGACCTCTTTTTCCATGGTGAACTTAATAGCTGAGGACTGGTTATTGAGGTGATTGAGGAAAAGATCCAGCTCCTCATGGCCATGGGACCAGATGACATTAGTGTCATCTACGTACCTTTTCCAAAGCTTGGGAGGGAGACGCGTCGAGGCTGGAGCTTTGGCCTCAAAATCTTCCATTTCTTATATTTTTTTTGTTGAGAGCGTGCGGCACTACCAGGCAAGATTATCACTTTGCCTATAGACTACGCCTTCAAAACTCGTTCCGCTGTCGCTACACGAGTATTATCTTTATCACCGAATCTTAATCCTATAACTGAACTTTATATAATTAATTATAATTCTGTTCCAATTATAAATTAACAATCCTTAAACAGCAGTATAAAACCATTCATCAATATTCACTTAGAACAATATCGAAACATGCAAGAACACATGAGATATTTGACAGGGCAACTCTCCCCGAGTCTGCCCAAAAGCTTTTATTAATCCGAATTACAATTGTATACAACCCGTGTACCAGCACTATACCAAGGTCACACGATAGAGCTGTCCGTTTGAGAAGTCCGTGTAACAGTCATACGACCCACGGCCTCTACAAACCAATTGATAACCCAAACGACCGAAGATTACAATGAACCGAGTATCGGCAATCCGCCCCGGCTACCCGATATGTTTTTTGTAACACAGGTCGTATTAATACTCGACCTGTACAATAGAATTATTGCCAGTTCTCAACCCGTTCACCAAACTATATAACTATGTGGGTGTCGGCGTTCTGCCACGGTCACCCGAATATTATGTGTCACCGGTCGTGCCACTGCCACGATAGTAGCCACACTGCAACCCGTGTAATGTTTACACTTGTTAACTTATGAGAATAGCGAGCCCTCGCTTCCGCTATACCTCATCCACAGACCCGTATCTAACTGTCACTGCCGCGCCCTTCTCGTGCTCGACTGTCCAGATCAGCGAATACCCAAGCCTGTTCATTCGACCCCTGTCGTCTTCGTTTAGAACCGCGGTCGCCTACATCTGCTCGAGATGTTTTATCGACCTCGCACTTCGGATAATGAGAGCCTGGATAGAGAGAGATCCCACCTCCTTGATGTCTTTGTGGAAAATGGGTATAGTAGGCACCTAGGTCGGAAAGCTTTCCTTAAAGCCTCTAGAAATGTGCTTAAGAAGAAAGATCCTAAGGAGCGCCACCTAGGTGTCCATCTTCCCTATGTCGAGGGGACCACTGACAAGATAGCTCGAATCCTCAGAAAGTTTGATATTCCCTCAACTTTCAGGCCCCTCAAAACCATTAGTCAGTCCCTTCGGTTGGTGAAAGATCCTGTTAACCCTAAGGACATGAAGAGTGTGTATATGATTCCTTGCTCATGTGGGATGCCCTATATAGGAGAAACAGGGTGCTCCATTCAACAAAGAATCTGCGAGCATGCAGCTGACCTGAAGCACGGGAGAACTAAGTCTTTGGCCTTAGCAGAGCATGTGGACAAAACTAGACATCATGTCTGTATTGAGGAGGCCAAGGTTATTGCCAAGGTGGCTCAGTTCCATCATCGCAAGTTAAGGGAAGCTATAGAAATTGAAAATAGGCCTAACAATCTCAATAGAGATGATGGCTGGAAGGTAAGTAGGTGTTGGATCCCCGCCCTGTCTTCTTAGTGTTTCTTCCCCCCCCGCCCCTTTGTTCTTCTGTTGTGCTTGCATCGTTCTCCCTGATGCCTTCCGATTCTTCCTCCTGGATTTGGGTTTTCCTTTGGATTTTATTTTGTTCTTCGCTTCCGATGTCTTTTTGTCGCTCTTCTAGGTGGTTATTTGTATTTAGATTCTCCTTTATTATATTAATATTACTATAGATATAGATATCATGCCTCTGTTCTTTCTCCTTTAGCTGTTTGCGAGTATTTTCATTTGGATTATCATTCTTCTATTTGTTAGATTTATGTTATTTTCATATATATATATAATATATATTATAATTCAGTTTATATTGATTTTGATTTGCAGTATTTAGTATATTATATATTAATATATATATATAGTATTTTATTTTTATTTTTAGGTTATTTTATTTATTATTTAATTGATAATTTATTTATTTATTTATTTAGTTATTTAGTTATTGATTTTTATTTATTTTTTAATACATCCTTGAAGTTTTGATCAGGTAGTTACTATTTTGATTTACACTTATAATTGCTCCTTTATTATAGTATTATTACTATTTATTGATTTATCTCCGCAATTATCCATAATAAAATATGGTAGGTCTAGATTTCTCTCTGTTCTTAAAGGTATTTTGCATTAATATTCTGATAACATAATATTTATATACATATTTTCCTAACAAACTAAGTAAAGTAATAAACTACCATTTAGATTTTACTGATATTTATATTATTATTAATTAATAAATTCAAATACAAATTAACTTAGCTTTTAATTCTACCTTCAAGATTATTTACTCTCTAATTTAACCTAACAAACAGATTCATATTTAGTAAATTAATTAACAAAAAAGAGGTAACGTAAAACGGGAATCTTACCATTAAAATTATAACAACCAATTACCTTTATTAATTTAAGTATAAATGGATATTATTAAATAAATCATTTTTATTTTATTTATACAATTTTAAATAACCGTATAAAATAAAAATAATATTTTATTAATATAGGTTTAACCTAACCATAAAGTCCAAAGTAGCTGTCAATTAGCTGTTATATAGCCGTTGGAGTCTCTGCACAGTCTATTTAACATGCTATGCTAGATATGTTTCTTCAACTTGTCCTGACGATGAACCACACTGGTTGGTTCGAAACGCGTCGACAAAAGTCTTTGTCATGTGATTTACGCTGAAGCTCTTCTTATAAAAAAGCTACAATCCTATAACTATTATCTTATACTTAAATTAATATGAAATCTAAATTTTGAAATATATATTTTGAGATATATATTTTTAAAATAATTAGCAATTGTCCCAAAATGTACAAAGAGAGGCCGATAGGATTATTAAATTGGAATTGTTGAATTTTTCTAGAAAAATTAATTGGTTTGTGGAAAACCTTGTTTTCTTGCACTGGATCATTGTGCAATTACTTTTCTTTAGATGTTTTGTTTATATCTATATTACAAGGAACACATTGAATGTCTTATTTCATTTCTACTATCTTTACTAATATCTCTTTTCCGCGCTTTTTCTTGATCAATTTGATGAAATATTCCATTATACTTTGGTCAAAGTCCTCACTTGCATATTAGTGTACATCCTAGTAAGTTCAAAGCTCGAAAGCCAACCCATCCTCTCCACCCCATACACGTTCATGTATTCTTATGTTTCTATCAATTCAGTAATATTCACTGCTATAATATTTGATGTCTGCACATCATCAATTACCCTATCAATTAAGTGGAAAGTTAGGTAGAAGCAATCCTTAAAGATGTAAATACACTGACCTAGCATTCATACTGGACATTGTCATCGCTTAAGATGGACTGCTCAAGCACACAATGTGTTCGTGCACTGCTCAAGCACACAATGTGTTCTAGAAGACGATATGGACTGCTCAAGCACACAATGTGTTCGTGCACTGCTCAAGCACACAATGTGTTCTAGAAGACAATATAGAAAACACACAAACGTCTATGGGCAATCTACTTGATAATCAGTATGATATATGTAATTCTGTTTGTCCGTCATCAGAGTTCAAATTTTGCTCATATAAATCCAAATAAATAAAAAATAAACAATCTAAAAAAATAAAAATTAAATAACATTTAAATGTGATTCATAGAAAAAATTACAATTTACATATGAAAAAATTGAATAGCTCTCGACTAATATGAGATCCATATTTATTTTAAAAATTATTAATTCCATTACCGTTTACAATGATCCCGATGATCAAAAAAATTATTAACCAAACCAATTTAGATTCTTTATGAACATATCCAACATTAAATGAAATCAATTGTACATACCACAATTATAGATTCTTTATGAACATATCCAACATTAAATGAAATCAATTGTACGTACCAGAAACAACTTGCAAACTTATAACTGAAATAAGGGCAAAGATCGTAGCCTCGCAACAGCCATTTCTGTATTGTTCTGAATATCTACCAACGATGTTGAGATAATTTAGAGAAGCAATAGCAGAAAACGGGCAGTACAATATTAGGAGATGCGTGGTTGATGAGTCTGCGGCCTTACTATATAGGGGTAAAAAGTGGAGACAAAACAACCAACTATGTGGAGACTTTCGAACGCGGAAACCGCCTTGTCGAATTCGGCGATGCCCGGTGGAGCCACCACAGAACTTTCTTGCAAATATATTTCACTAAAGTATTTTCTTGCAAATATATTTCACTAAAGTATTCGTGAACACCGCCTTCATTAATATCTACACCCCGTAGTGTTGCAATCCATGGGGAGTATTCTAAATATTATGCCTTACTTAATATTCCTTTTTTGATGTTATTTTTCCTTTTTTAATTTTATTTTTTCTTGATTGTAATCTTCCACAATCAGTCATATGATAGTCATGTTATTGATAGTTTAGAATATTAATTATTATTTTTTAAAAAAAACTGCGTGCGT